>VCJN01002929.1:0-127463 GCA_006384855.1 Tetraselmis striata | reverse complement strand
CAAACAAGCGTTACAGTGGCTGGAAAGCAAGCTTCAAGCTGTGGTCACGGTGCGTTGCTGTATCAAACAATGAGCTAACCCCCCCCCCCCCCCCCCCACCCCCCAATTCTGGACAAGGTGTACGACCCGACAGTGCATCATCTCTACAGCCCGTCGGGGGAGGCGACAGTTTACGACCTGTCCAAGGAGCCGGAGGGCATCCGCAGCGAGCGGCTGTGGGTGGAGCGCGAGCTGCGGCGCATCCGGCGGGAGAATCTCACGATTGGCGTGTTTGAGCGGCTGGAGGTGACCATCGCGCGCGTGCAGGAGCTGCACCGCACGGAGCGCTACGAGACGGAGAGTGCACGCAAGAGCCAGCGGCGCGAGCGCATGTGGGACGACTACCTAAAGTGCGCAGCGCAACAACCCCTCTTGACGCTGTGTCTCCGTAAACAACGGGCCTTGTGGGTGGATGGGGGGGCTCAGCTACCAAGCGATGGCAGGACTTACAACAGTTGCAGCGTTTGGTTATAATGGCAGCCCTTACTTTGCTTTACCTTGTTTATAATGCTAAAAGTCTGGCTATTTAATTCTCTCGGTACGGCACAACTCGCAGGCTTTCAATACAGCTCCTTAGTACCACAAATCGCATTTTATTCTTTCGATCCTTTCAGTACTACGGAGTCTAAAAGGACCTAAGATAAGACGTTTCAGTGCTAACAGTCTAACTAATTTAGTGCGGTTTGCGCGCAACTTTGCGGCACTCTTCTGTGAAGTGACGCTTGTTGTGGATACGGTCTGAGGTTAGGGTATATGTTGGGTGGGCACACATGCGCTCTGACCCTGCGAATGCAACATTTGCTGCGCAGGTCTGTAGCGGACACCAAGGAGGAAAACGAGAGGATCCGCGAAGACGCCATCCGGCGCCACATGGACGAGTCGCGCCGCATCATGGCGGAGAACAAGGGCGCCATCAAGCAGGCGCAGGACGACTACGACGCCGCGGCCATCACGTGGGAGAAGGAGTGCCAGCGGCTGGTGACGGAGTGGGAGGAGGCGGCGCGCGAGGGCGTCATTGTCAAGCAGGTCCGCCCCACATGCCGTCCCACCCACTCACTGCCACAAACGCTTGCATGACCGGGCCTAACTTGCACATCACGCTGCTTTGATGTACGGTATTCGGCGTATTCGTTGTCGTAAAAGTACTTGCAAATACTGCCCCACATGCTGTGTTTGTGGAACCTTTATCCTGTAGATGAGTTTATGTCATCCACCGTCATTTGCATGATACCCTTTCTTTGGGTTTGATTTACGTTACTGTGTTTGACCTCCCTAACTATGCACAAAAAACCTAAATCGATATTGAATAAATGTCTGACAATACAGCATGAATACACCCTGCCACAAAATCCCCAATTTTATGGTGCATAACAATTCTGTATTTCGGTTATTGTTATCAACAAACCCAGTTCAACGGTACGTTTCTGCGCCATGCTCTACCGCAAAAAAGGGTGCGTGTGGCGGCCACGCGCAGCATGTGCTTGCCCTTCCACAAAGATTTGACTTGAGGAATGCGGCAAAGTGATATTTCGAGGCTCGTTGGGCTGAGAGGGCTGCCCGTGCGCACCACTGTGTGGGTGTCGTCGGCCGTCCCGCACTGGGCCGCGGTGCGCTGACAGTGAGTGCGGTGCTGCTCATGCAGACGCGCGAGGAGGTCCGCGCGCGGCTGCTCAAGCGCTTCTCGTACCGTTGGTCGGAGCTCAAGTACAGCGTCAACGTGGCGAGTAGCAAGGGGCGCGCCGTGCTGCTCGCCACGCTGGCGGAGGTGGGCGAGGAGGTGTCGAAGGAGGTGGCCCCGGAGTTCGAAGTCATGGCCGCGGAGTTTGCAGGGGTGCTGGCGGGGGTGGAGACGAACAACCTCGTGGCGGACTCGCGCATCATGGCTGAGTGGGAGGAGCAGTTTGCGGCGCTGCGGGAGGTCAATGCCGACCTCACCCGCCGCCGCCGGCTGCGCGCCGAGGCGCTGGGCGGCTTCCAGAACGATATCAACGCAGACTATGCAAACGACTTCCTGAAGCACCTTGTGCTCGGCAGTGCGAAGGACCAAGGTACGGATGAGCACATCCTCCCTAAGTGCACATGCAAGTCTATATTTTTACACACACACAACACACACACACATGAATATATCTGTATATATGTGTATATAAGATATATCTATATATCTGTGCGTGTATATATGTGATCAATAGATACACCCATATACATCTGTATGTAGGACTTAAAGCATACTGATATATTTATGAATTAGGCGGGGACTAGCATTATCTCTTTTCTCCAAAAACAGTCGCTAAACATATACCTTAATACATTGATAAAGATGAAATAAGCAAGTACAGTAGTAGGAAGCTGTTTATACTCTGACCCTCACACACATTGCTATGACGCATCTGCATTATCATGCAATATACTTGAATGTATCCGCAGTTGTAATAGCGCTTGTCATAGCCGGGTTCTCTTTAGTTAGCGCAGCCTATTGTGCGCTCACCGAGGTGGCCTGAGGGTTGGGGCACGTAAGATGGCTTGCGGCCTGCGGCCAGCAGCGATGCAAGGCGGTGGCAGTGACGGGGCGCTATTGAGTGCACTGAGTGCGATGTCGCTGCTTGGCGCTTGTCGTACTGCAGCGCTGGCGGAGCTGGAGGTGGAGCTCGACGCGCAGCAGCGGCAGCGGCAAATCGCGGCCATCAAGCGTCGGGGCTGCGAGCTGCGCATCGCGCACTACAAGGAGGTGAAGGCGCGCAAAGTCGCTCAGCGGCAGTACGAGCGCGACCTGGACGCGTACGAGGAGAACAAGGAGACGCTGCAGCGGCAGTACAAGGACGCGGTGCGCCTGGCGGAGATAGAGTACGAGCAGGTGAGGCCACCCCTCCTGCCCTAACGCTCCACAAACAGCGAACGTATAATTATCATTACGAGTCGTACCTACAGACAATAGATCGGCAATTTCAATCTTTCTGTAGTGCAAAAGTATTTATTTCAGATGCTGACGCAGCATAGATGTGCCACGCGTCAGATATCCAGTTTCACGGGACCTGTATGGGGCCCAATGATCTTTCTTTTCGGAGGGAATACGGGTGGGGAGAAGGGTGGCTTCGAAAATGACAATAATGCCCCGAAGCGTAATAAATAGCGATTTAATGACTTATTATGGGCTTTCACTGTAACAATCGAGGCGGCATTCGCCTCAACAGCACAACGCTTGCCACACGGCAGCATTACTACGCACATACAATCGTGGTCTCAGATGTATATCGTACTGGTACTCTTACAGACCGTGACGTACAGTGAGGGTATAGGATATATCCATACTTGACCACCACCATAGCGGAATAGCCACCACCAGCGCACATTCCCTCACACGTACTAAACCGTAGTAGTATTTTTACATTGTATTCGTTGTATTTGTCACATTCACTGTTGACAAATACATATATTTTTACATTTGTTTTAAATTGTCGACACGGGTGTCCACTAAATTATTATAATTAATATTATGCGTGAAAGCGCGGCCTTTTCCGTTCGAGCTAAGTCGGCTCTTTGGGCATGCTTGCGTGCTGCTCCAGATGATCAACAGCGCCAGGTCGAGACACGAGCTCAAGCTTGCGCACATACGCGAGCAGTGGGAGACCAAGCGCAAGCGCCAGCTCGAGGCGCACGAGGAGCGCGTGGCGGCCAACAAGTCCTTCAACATCGACAAGCGCGCCGAGGTCAAGGAGCAGCAGCGAGCTCACAATGAGGCGGTCGCGGCGAACAAGGAAATCATCGCGGTGGCTCGCGCAAAATATGAGAAGGTATTTGAGGCCGAGAAGGCGGAGCACGACGCGGCGCTGGCCAAGGCGCGCCTCGAGTTTATGGACGACTGCGATAGGATGGTTGCGGAGCATAATGCCAGTCAGCAGCGCGCCCTTGAAGAGTGGATTGGCCTCAAGACGATGCTGGAGGCAAGGAACAAGGAGGCCGAGGAGGTGAGCATCCCCGCCCCCCTATCCATGACACGCGCCACAAAATAATTAGTCCAAAAAATTACAAATGATAATTATTGAACTGCTGCAAGAATATTGCAAGAGTATCTTCTCACAATCCGACACATGCGCCGGCACCAGGGCGCTCGAGAGCGTTTCCAGGCCGACTTTGCGGAAGCTAAGCGCAAGCACCAACTCGCGGAGCTGGCGGCGAGAGAGGCCTACGAGGCGCTTGTGCGCGAGGTCGAGGAATACAACGCAGAGATGCGGCCACGCATCGAGCGCGCCGAGTTGGCGGAGAAAGAGCTGGAGCGCACGATGCTCTTCTTCAACGAGATCCGCGCGTGCGCCGCCAAGATGGAGCTGGGCATCAACCTGCAGCCGGAGCGGGTTCCCTGCCTGGACCGCGTAGTGGAGATGAGCTCGTTGCTCGGCGCGCTGCGCAAGGCTTACTACGACTGTGACATAACAGACCTGCCGTGGCCCGACCGGGTGTGTGCCCCTCTCTCGCCGCCCCCCCCTCCCCCGCCCCCCCCCCCCCCCCCTATGAACTACTCTCTTTCTAGGGTAACGCTTAAAGCTCGAGACATTATGGTCGAATAATTATACGTACCCTTTAAGGATGACCAGTACCACCTCTTCTACAGTGGTGTTTAATGTATGTCATATTCATGATACCGGGTGCTGCTGTATTCATACAAAACTGTAAACATGTGCCCTGTAGTTTATCCCCTCACCTGATGCGATGCCCGAGCAGAGGCGGGCTGCGGATCACAATAGGTCTAGCATGTTACCAAAACCTATTAGTGTTTGCCGGGGACGATTCAGTGTCGGCTTTCGGGACTGATGCTTTGCCTACCCAAATCGTAGGATACGGCGGGCGACTATGGCGTCGGCTGGACGATGGTGAAGCCAACTCGGAAAGGAAATGGCCCCGACCGCACAGTCATCCGGACGAGCATCGAGAAGGAGGCCACGCGGCGGCTGTCGGCGCGGCACCGCGAGGCGATCCAGGCCGCCGCCGCCGCTGATACCGCGGCGCTGGAGGAGGAGGAACGTCTGGCGGCGGTGCGGGAACGACTCTCGGCGGGCGGTTCGCTCGACGCGTGCGCCGGATCGTCGTCGCTCTTTTTCCCCGAGCGCGCGCCTACTACAGCAAGGCGCGGCATGTCTGCGTCCTTCTCCAGCCAGCGAAGTCGCCAGGCGAAGGTCGGCAGCGGCCCAATGATGGGCTCTGTCCCCGAAGGCGGAACGCTGCGCCCAAGCTCCGCGCCCCCGCTCCCATCGTCAGATGGCATCGCCGCTGACGGCGGCCTGCTGCGGCGGCGGAACGCGAGGGAACAGGCGGAGCTCGTCGAGTCGGAACGAGACGTGGCGGCGTCGCCAGGCGCCGCCGGTCGACGCGTAACCGTGAAGGTGTCTGGCCGCGCATCGCCGCGCAGCGTCTTGTCGCCGACGTTCAGCTCGCCCGCCAGCAGCCGCCGCAGCAGCGCCGGCCCCAGCCGCGGCTGGTCAGCGCGGTCGGGCCGCTCGCAGCCGGCACGGGCGAGCGCGGTCAGCGCGTGGGAGGTGCAGTCCAAGCTGGCGCTGACGGCGTCGCAGGGATACCGCGGTCGCACTGGCTTTGTGCAGAGTCCTGGGAACCGGCAGGCCATGAGTGCGGAGATGGCCAATCTGGAGTTCCCCGTGATAGAGGTGGAGATGTTTGACTACTGAGAAGCTCTGGCTTTTCTTGCCCTTGCACCGAGTGCAGAGGCTACGACCCCGTGCACCAGCAGGGACAGCTCAGGCGGCCTGGCTGCCTGGCTGCCACATGGTCAATAGGCAGCGCCCAGGGAATTAAATATTTAAATATTGCCTGGTACTGCCGCGCTTTTTCTTACTACGAACAGATCTAACTTGCTGTAGCAACGCCTGCATAGTATCGATATGTATCGCAGGGATGTTTAACCTTACCCCTGGTTTAACTGGCCAAACTATAGTATATCATGAAACCCGATGCTGTAATGCATTTGACCCGGCGCATGACCCTCCGCTGTAACGGTGCTGCATATATGGAGACATCACGGCGCACGCGCCGCTGCACATCCAGCAGATCCCGAGCTGCCTGCTGCGTATATCACACGCTACACAGGCAAGCCAGGTATAAGAACTCTAATATGGTAGTAGTCGTATTCTGCCAGTACGAAAATACCCAGCGGTAAGGGTCTGCTCCCTCTCTAGCCACTGCCCCAACCAAGCCTGTGGTTTGCTGTAGTACTCGCAATATGAGTGTTAGCCTCGAATTGGTTTGATTAGTGGCGAAATGGTGTATAATAAAGGGAAACTGTGCAAATGTAAAAAGACACAGACATCGCAAAACATGCACGGGTGCCTGGCCGGGGGATGCTGTAGTAAGTAAGTATACAGTAGATCATCATTATTTGGGGGTCCGCAATAAACCGAATTCAATGATGCGTCATTACTTTCCACATACAATTCGTCACTGCAAGTGTCTACTTTAATTTCGTCTTGCCTGGCGGGCTGAGAGTAGTGTCATGTGGGTGTGCCACCAGGTGGTCATCCACCAGGTGGCTGGAGCAATAATGGGGTGTACCACTGGGGACAGCCAGCGTGCTGTGTGGTCCCTGCAAAACATACGTTGAAGCGCATCTGATGGTCAAAGGCACCGCATCATGGTCTCCGGTTTCATTGACGCTATGTGCTCACAGGATTGAAAGGGGTGGCGCGCGCTCGCATGGCCACATGTCATCACGGGGCAATCATCGGGCCATGCTGTGGCAGCTTGACGAGGTGCATTGGCATTGGACTTTTGTACAATGACTATAGTCCATCTGCGCTGCTGCAAATGGCATGCCTCGGGGATATGTCCCGGGCCCCAGAGACGGCTGAAAACTCTATCTTTCCCCATATCTACCTACGTGGTATCCGCCAAGGACGGTGTTAGAGCTGGTGCGTCTGCTTTACTATGCCATCGCGGCGTGTGCTCTCAGGCCGCAGACGCGCATGCTGCGCAGCGAGCGCCTTACCCGCCATGGCAGCGTCATAGCACGTAGCTGTTAGTAGCCGGGCTGGCAGCTGGAGATGCGGGCTACCCACGGGCGGCAAATCAGACGATTTTCACCATTTTGGTTGGGTAATCCCACGCGGGGCTGCCGGCGGGCAGCTGCGGCTGCAGCTCGGAGGCATGCCGCAACGCCGCGCCCAGAAAGTTGGCAAACAGGGTGGCCCACATCTCGTACACGCCACCCAGCGTGGGGCAAAAGTGCGTGCAGTCCGCCACGTTGGACGTGGACAGTGTCTGCGGGTGTTTGCCGGACAGCATGGCGGTCGTGTTCCACACGCGTAGGATTGGGATGGACAGGTTGTGCGCCTTGAAGCTGTGCGCGCCCTGACGGTCCAGCACGTGGTTCCGCCAGTCCGTTGCGCGCATGACGTCGTAGGGGTGGCGAGCGCAGCGGAAGCTGGTGGAGCTCACGTGGCGCAGCTTGCTTTGCAGCGCGTGGTCCGTCGGAAAGTTTCCCCCGACGCCGCCCCGGAAGTGCTGCGGGCTGGTGTCGCGTCAGAGCCACAGCGGCATAGGCCGCCCCGCCGCCACTTGCGTCCCCAGCAGCGTCGCAAAGCGCTCCAGTGCGGCGGCGAGCTTGTCCTGGTGATTGAAGTGAATGCCGATGTTCACGAGTACCACGTCGTCTGGCCTTAGGTCGTTGAAGAGTGCGACGTTCCTATCAGGCGGACGGAAGGGGGTGGGGGCAGAGCTTTGCGTTCAGAGCGTGTTGGAACACGCAATTATTCACTGCGAATTGCATTGCATGCGCTTGCAAGCCTCTGCTGCGGGCACCAATGAGGTACACCACCCGCCAGTAGCAGGCAAGGAGAAAGGGCGCCGGAGCACCACCCCATATGCAGAGGACCGACAATACACTCAGCGCATGCTTACACAGCAGCACACGGGTCGTGATGGTGATGCACCGCCCTGGAACCGCTCTGACCTGCTGCTTTAAATAAAGATATTTCCTACCCGTACAGCAGTTTAGTAGGGTGATATCATATCTTCGGTAGAAATTGATTTCTGTTATCTGAATTGGAGTCCTACCTGGATACGTACCGGTATACAATCGTCACAATTTCCTGTTATCATATAAATTGTGTTACCGTAGTGATGATGTGATGATGTTGCCTGATGGTACGGGTAATGAAATGGAAATAACGACGACGGGTTTCCAGGAGTCGCTATGTAGACGGTATTGTTAAAAATCGGCGCACACCTATCGTCGACCACGTCGCCGTCAGTGCGCACAAAGCACAGGCTGGTGGCGTTGCCGTGGTAGGTGTGACAGTGCTTGGACCAGTCGGTCGCCACGCGGAAGCACGGATCGTTCAGCTGGAGGCCGGTGACGGGGTGCGCGGTGCGGCGCATGGCGCAGCCGCGGCCGACGCGGCGGTAGTGGGCCTTGGTAGTCAGCTCGGCGGGGCGCGACGTCTCCAACTCCTCCAGCCGCACCGCCAGGTAGGTGAAGAACTGCCGCTGTACGGAGTCGCCCCACAGCACCAGCCGTCGCCCCCGTATCGTCTCCAGGAACGGCTCGGCGCGGAAAGGAGCCAGCTCGCAGTCCACAGGGCGCAGCTCTAGGAAGCGGTCCGCGCGTGCACGGCAGTAAGAGTTGCTGTACGGAAAGTGCTTGCCGGCGAGGCGGGCGGCCTCCGTGGCGGCGTCCCCGTCCACCGCCGGCCCACTCGCGGGCTTCACAATGGTACGCAGCTCTGAGCTGAGGCTGCTCGGCGTTCCGAAGCATCCCAGCCCGCGTGGCGCGTCACTGCCGCTGCCGGCACGTGTGGCTCCTCCGACGGCCGACAAATAAATGCTGTCGACTTCATGCGTGAGGGCCCGCGCGGACAACGCCCGCTGTGACGCCCCGCACCCTTGCACCCCGGCGCTGAGAACGAGCAGAACCACAAGCACGAAGGTCATCCCGGTTGCGGAGGCGAAGCCTCGTCACCCTAGGCGTCGATAGGTTAGCCAGCGTGGCTTCTGTGTTGATTACGACCTGCTTGGTGCTCACTGCGTGAGTGGATCTGCATTCGAGTCGCCGGCGCCGACCACTGCTCAGGTATCCCATACGAGTAGCGACAGTGTAGCGACTACTCTCCGCTACGGGTGCGGTAGTCGCTCTCCTGGAGAGAAACGTACAGGTACCCGGTAGCGACAATCCGTATCGCGGAGTTGTCGGTAGTGGCGTGCGTGATGCCTGATAATATCGGTGTAGGATTGATTATTGACTGGATTTCTGTGTGGATTTCTTGAATGTTGCGTCTAGCTCATGTAATCATTGATTATTGACTGCTCAGCATATCGCCATAGTTGCTTCGCTAGCGGGTTTTATTAGGGTTTTGACGATGACATAGTTTTCATGCTGTGACGATGACATAGTTCCCTGATCCGACCATCAGACCCGGGAACCTACGCTGACTGGGGCACTCGGTGGTAGAGACCAGGGTTGGGATGCAGTACACTTTCCGGTACTGCATGCTGCGGTGCAGTACTGTAGGCTGCAGTGCAGGCTGCAGCAGCACTGAAACTGCTGATTGTAGGGAAGGGCGGGATAGTGAAGGGCAAAGGGGCAGCCATGGCGGATGCAGGGGGGCAGCAATTGTGGTGGAAGTTGTAATATACAATCAAATTGCCTACAGAGGGGAAATTATTTGCGCCTTTTTCTAATTTAATGTGTCTAGATTTGGGTGTGTCCAACGATGATGTATGCCCCAACGCATGCTGCATATTAAAAAACGCCTAAAAAAGCATGATGGCATAAAAATCCCTCTAATCCCCCGCCTCCTCATCCGCTGGCTCGGCTCCATCCTGCTCCAGCATGGATCGGACTCCACCGCTTCCCATTGAATGCGGCTGGCCTCCCTCTCGCCCTCGCTCGCCCTCAAGGACATGGCTGGCCAGCGGATACTCTCCGCACGGCTTGAGTAGATCCGTCGCTATGGCGCTCAAAGCAGCCTCCCCGCCCGCGGCGGCGGCGGTGATGTCCTCCGCCATCGCCTCGCTCGTCCGCCATCGCCGTCGCGCCCTGCTTCGCGGCAGACCGGTCTCCGTCCATATAATTGACGAAGAGTGACGAGAGGAGGATGACAGGTAGTGGTGCATGGGTGAGTGTGAAGTGAGGATAGGTTCGGCTGGTGTGTGTGGTCTACTGGTCCGTGCCCCGATGCGGCGACGTGTGATGGTACGAGCGAGTACGATGCTATCCGCGGCGCTCCGACCGCCGGAACCGTCGCCATATATGGCTTATTATCATTGGCGGGCGCCATCCAAACGTTATTGAATGAGATTTGCGGCACTTTGCGAAACTGCACTGCAGCCCTTTTCGGGAAGTATTGCAGGCTGCATTATCGACTGCATTGCATGGTGCGGTAACAATAGTTTAACTGCATGCTCCAACAACTGCAGCTTGCAGTTAAGCTATTGCACTGCACCCTGCATTATTACTTCCCGAAAAGGGGCTGCAGTGCAGTTACTCAAAGTGCCCCAAATCTCATTCAATAACGTTTAACTGACGCCCGCCAATGATAATAAGCCCTATATGGCGACGGTTCCGGCGGTCGGAGCGCCGTGGATAGCACCGTACTCGCTCGTACCATCACACGTCGCCGCATCGTGGCACGGACCAGTAGACCACACACATCAGCCGAACCTATCCTCACTTCACGCTCACCTAGGCACCACTACCTGTCATCCTCCTCTCGTCACTCTTCTTCAATTATATGGATGGAGACCGGTCTGCCGCGAAGCAGGGCGCAGCGGCGATGGTCGCGGACGAGGCGATGGCGGAGGACATCACCGCCGCCGCCGCGGCCAGCACTGGGTCACCATGAGGGTCGAAGCGGGGCGCAGCTGGACCCTAGGTACTACAAGGGCAACTTGTTCAAGCGGCGGATGCTGGACAAGCAGAAAGAAGCCCGGGAGTTGATGAAGGAATACGACAACAAGTCGCTCCTCCCCGCGCTAGTCCACTTGAGCCGGCACATGCATACCAAGAGGGTTGCTACTGCTGCTCCATCTGAGGCAGTTGCTGCTGGTCCAGACGATGATGATGACGACGATGATGGAGATGCCCTGTACTATGACGATGGTGGCGTGAGGCTGGCCACTGACCATGCCGATGAGGCCGCCATGTTGGCCGATACGGAGGCTGAGCTGCGCACCTTCCGTTGTTGCGATTGCTCCCCAGGAGGACAGAGGACCCGTTGAAGTGGTGGAAGAACCATGCTTCTTCCTTTCTCCTCATCTCTGAATTAGCTAGGATTGCTTTATGTGTGCCGGGCTCACAGATTGAGTGCGAGCACGTGTTCGTTCTCTCTTGCTGATCTTATCACCATGCACTTGAGAAATAGAATTAACTTGGATAACATGGGTGCCTGCGTCTTCGTTGAGAAGAACATGGACTTGGATGCCAAGGTCAGGGAGCTATTGGCGTCGTACTATGGGGAGGCTGCTTTGAGCGCCATCGCGGCGGATCTACTCAAGCCATGCGGAGAGGATTGGCTGGCCTGCCATGTCCTTGAGGGCGAGGGCGAGGGCGAGGGCGAGGAGGAGGTCAGCCGCATTCAATGGCAAGCGGTGGAGTCCATGCTGGAGCAGGATGGAGCCGAGCCAGCGGATAAGGAGGCGGGGGATTAGAGGGATTTTTATCCCATCATGCTTTTTTACGTGTGTTTCGATATGCATGCGTTGGGACATCATCGTTGGACACACACAAATGTACACACAGTAGGTTTTTCCCCTTTGTAGGCAATTTAATTGTATATTACAACATCCACCACGATTGCTGCCCCTCCGCATCCGCCATGGCTACCCCTTTGCCCTTCACTATCCCGCCCTTCCCTATAATAATCAGCAGTTTCAGTGTTGCAGCAGGCTGCAGTGCAGGCTGCAGTACTGCAGCATGTTGACCGCAGCCTGCACTGCACCCTGCAGTACTGCATGGCACCCTGCAGCACTGGAAAGTGTACCGCAGCCCAACCCTGGTAGAGACCACTACTAAAATGTAGGTCGGCGCGGATCATTATCAGCTGGGCGCCGTGTAAGCCTAGTTGTCACTGCATATTCGCACCTGGAAAAACCATGCATGCAATTCTGGCAATCAAGGCACAATGTACCATTCAAGAAATTGGATTATTTACGACGGTCTCTCACTGCTCCCGCAAGTCGCATATAAATAAGGCCGGTCCGATTTACTGTAATATTTAAGTACTCTACTTTCCGGAGAAACTGAGGGGGGGGGGGTTCACTTTGTAAGTGGCCTCAACTCTATGTTTGCGTACTTAAGCAGTACGCAGCACGTACTAAAGCAATAACGTACTACTCGGCGGCGGGGAGCGGTGTATGAGCGGCTGGGGGCTAAGCCCCACACCGCCGCCGCCGTTAATATCCATGCCATGCATATCCTTGGACGTCATGGTAATGACGACGGAGGACTCATAGTAGATGAGGTGTTACATAGTTACCATCTACACCAGTGTTTTGCCTTCATACGCAAAACCTGTGAGCGTGCCGGCTACCATGTGCTTGTGAGGGGCGCCAAGGCCAGCTGTGCTGCGAAGATACGAGAACTTGATAGGTAGGCAGCATTGCGCAGCATGGCATAGCAGCGCGGTGAGCGCATCAACACATAGTCGTGGCATACAACAGCTTAGGAGCATCATATCACTGCATGGATGGGGTGGATAGGGCCACGATCGTGTGGTTGGGTTGCCATGATGCTGACTGCTGTAATATGGTGATGGTTCCAAAAACTTCCCCACCCCTTCTCCATTTTATGCTTGCATATGGCAGGGGACAACCTTCTGTACACAGCCATGCATTGAAACCATAAAAAAAAGTCATGCCAGTGGTAGTTAGGCCAGTCAGAATTGTTAGTGTGTTTTAGGTACCCCCCCCCCCCCCTCTAATCTGACCCGCCCCTCCATAAGTTTTGTAGCTGGCTGATGTACTGTGTTAAGTACTATCAACATCAGTGTCCATTGGCAAGGTGCTGCAATTGTCCATAAATATATTGTGTAGGGAGCAACTGCCACACACGTAGGTGTGCATATCAATGCATGAGGGCAGCCTTGAGAGCACAAAGCACACGATTATACAGCGCTAGTGTTCTATGGTTGCTCCTCCCCCCTCTGGCGTGTGCCCACCAGGCTAATTCGAAGTGAGACCGAGTGGGCACCTCTTCCATCGAATCCCACGGGTTAGGTTGTTTTGGAGCATGCGGCTGCCACCGGACTCGCCGGTCACATGCCGCCTCTTATTGCCAGAGGATGGCGAGCTGAACAGCTCATACTCCACGACGACCACTGCAATGTGCGTGTTCAACGAGCTCAAAGGATAGGCTACGGTCCAGGTCGTTCACTGCATACTCCATAGCTTGCTGCGCACGGTACGGGCCTCTAGCCAATCCTGCTCTAGGCGGGGGTAGAGCACGGGCTTATCGGAAAACCCGAAAACTCCATGCCGTCCCACTTCACCTCCCCCTTCACGGTGTGCCTGGTGGATACCGACATGGTGTCAGCTACCCAAGCCGAAGGCTGGCGACATGAGGTAGGAGTGGTTGTGGACTGATAGGTATTTGCGCTCGGGGCAACAGCAGCATGCCGGCCTAGCGTGGCGGCGGCAGTGTTGGCGAGGGTTGTGCGGTGCGTACGGTACGGCGGTTAGTTGGAGCCGGTAAGCAAAGCGGAAAGTACTAGCTACCAAACTTTGCCCAGCTACAAAACTCCCCCCCCCCTCTATTTTGAGCGACATATGGCACCTAAAACACACTATCAATACTTACTGGCCTTATTATGCAACTTCGGGCATATTCTACTAAGTATTGTGAGACCAACATAAATTAAGTAGAGGGGGGCGTGCACAGTAGAGGGGGGCGTGGAAACAGAGGGGGGGGGGGGGTGGGGGTCTAAAACATAAAATCAAATCGGACCTGCCTAAACAAGCACTACGAGTGCCGATACGGGCGGTAGAAATTGCTGGCACAGTGCTCATCGCTACTATTTATTCAGTTTACACAGCGCACCAAAAAGCCGAAAATGCAAAGATAAATACCTGCCCAGCAGCATGCGGCCAAGGCATGGCGCTCAAAACTCCCCATCCGCACTCCTTAGGCATGTATAGGACCTATTCAGTCGGGCAGTGTATGGGTATTGGGTCCGTGGGATCCCAGACGGTGCGCTACGAGTCGAAGAGGTGCGCGTGGTGACAACATATATCGGCGCCAAGCATGCGCACATAGCCTTCACATGCCGACGTCACAACATTAATGAATAGTGCATCAGCGAGTGCGGAGGACCTATCGCGAGCAGCCTAGATATTTATCACGTCGAAGCAGGCCTTAGGGACATGTGGCACTCATTGCGAGCATTGTATCGGCTAGTCATCAAGAATGACATGGGCCGGCACGGCGTATATTGCGACCTGTAGAAAGCACCTTCCGTGGAGTCGCGGATGAACACGAATCTACCGCATCCACGTATATCATATAATCATGTTTAAGTTATATAGACGCGTGTTGGGCCTTGCTGTGTCGACGTGTGCCGGTGCCTCGAACTGAGTAGTGAAGTTGCTTACAATGTCAGTACATGCCACGTACATATCTTTGAGATACATATTTTGGGTTACACTCTGTCGCTGCGTCGATTCATTCATGAAATGAAGGCAATGCCCAGTGATAATATCTGACATGTGCAATAATAAGCACCACTTACTCCCATGTCCCAAGGAGCAACATCACGCACACCGACATTTCGATTCCCCACGGTGGAAACCTGCAAAGGTTCCCTCCCCGCCATCTCCAACCCAGGCTATTGCTATCGGGTCGTCGAGTATATGGCAGCCGCGGTCGCTCGTTCTTGCTGAAGTAACAAATCACCACATCGCGCTGTCACATGCCGCATTGGAGGGCGTACACCCGGTCAGTGACCGGCGCCGGAGAGCCAACTCAGGTACCGACTAGTCGTTGACCGGTACTACAGAATTCTCGCAGGCTACATGCATGGCTGAGTCGGGTCTAGCTCGGTGTACGGACCGTGAGCCGTTGTCTCACTAGGGTCTTGTTGGTGGGTGCGACCGTGCGAGAGGATTCGGGGGGCAAATACTTCCGTGTGTTTCGGAACATTTACTAAACCATTCTTGTGGAATTACGGGATCCTCCGCTCTCCCTAATTATAGAAAGCACCAAGGCAAGCGTGGCATGCATCACCACCTTGTTATGGAGAGGCTACCGGCGAGCACATAGCGACTTGGCGCAAACGCCACGGACGAAAGTTGCATATACACATCAGCTACTAGGTGTGACAAAAACGGCAGGTTTGAATCGGTGGAATTTGATGCCCTACGTTAGTAAGTGCAACGTGTAACCCGTTATAGTGCGCGGTGTAACAGAAAATAACGCAACATCAGCTAGGGCAAGTCAGCAAAAAGAGTCAACAAATATTTCGGTAGTCGCTCGGTCAACTCCAACTCATGGCCACCAGATGGATGAGCATGCTAGATGTAACGAACCAATAAAATGCTTAGAAGAGGACGGCGAAGATGCAATTTATGGAACGAAGCAACGGAACGTGGAATAAGACGACTTCGTGCCGGCAACGGAATAAGTGCTAGCGGCATGATAGATGCGCCGCGACAAATGGGTGTGAAGAAGATAGTCGAGATGATATGCGGCGGTCGGGTGTGCTGGCACGCAGATTTTTTCGCGAGCGAATCACGGCGCACCCGCACGGTGTTAATAATAGTGAGTTTAGCGATTATACGGAACTACCGTACCCGTACATTATTTGGGTGTTTTGCTGTCTCACTTCTGCGCGTTGAGGTTTTTTAAGACTCATTAAACTCGTCGACGGACATTTCGTCGTCGTCGACGGCGCCAAGCAAGGGGCCAGTTAGACTCGTCGACGGGATCGTCGGTGCGTTTCTCGAGGGTCATGACTTCAAACCGACGATAGAACTGCTCTCATGGCCCGTTGGTGTCGCGTCGCTTGGGCAGGGGGCAGGCACCCAGCACTACATACGGCGGGCACATCTCACCTACCCATCGACATCCCACTGTCGACCTCGCCCACCCACGCTTGCTGCCCATCTTTCCGAGATGAACCCCCTGAACCAGTGTACCCCAAGTAAGTCCCACCGTCGCCGAGTTTCCGGCGGTGTCATTTTTTTTAAGGCCCGCAGAATCCCACAGCAACATGCACGTTCAGTTGAGCGGCGTCGATCTTCGTCGGTTTCCGCGACACATCTAGCTCGACCCATTTCGGCGGGGGAGCTCGGGCACCCTCCACGTTTCCTCTGGCATGCATGCCAAGGTCCATATGAGCAGCTTAGACATATACCTGGAGACATTTTTGTGTGTGGGTGTGTTGTTGCTTTGTGCTTGGGCGCCATGATTGCGTCTCGCCCACGGCACACCCAGATGCATGGCCCGCCCAGCGTCGCACCATTATACCTCTTCGCACGCCGAGTCAACTCGCCGCGCCGTCGGCACCGCTACACGTCCCACCTCCTGGAATATGATTTCAATCTACCATATCAGCACTATCCCAGGCTGCCACGCGTGTTTGACCAGTATCGGGTCACTATGCCTTGCGAACTTGATGGCCGGTCCTCCCGCAATCTTTTTTCTATGAGCTTCAACTGCCCAACCGCCGCCGCGGGGATGGTTCGGGCAACCTCCACAGCCCACCCCAACTAAGTTTCAAGGTCTATATGAGCAGCTTAGACATATACCTGGAGACGTTTTTGTGTGTGGGTGTGTTGTTGCTTTGTGGGCGCCATGATTGCGTCTCGCCCACTACCGACGGCACACCCAGATGGCCCGCCCCACGTCCCTCGTCTCCGCCCGCGCCGTCGCACCATTATAGCTCTTCGCACGCCGAGTCATCAACTCGCCGCGCCATTGGCACCGCTACACGTCCCACCTCCTGGAATATGAAGTACCTTGACAGGTGAATCAGCGATGCGTCGATTTTCCAGAATATTTTAAAAGAACGGGTAACTTTAAAAGAACCGTTCTACATCAGTGGCCTACAGTTCCATGAATTGCATTGCCAGCGCTTTGAAGTACCAGAGTTTTTTTCCCATTACCAGCAGCGAGTAGCGAGTACGAGTACGAGTACCAGCAGTACCAGCAGCGAGTAGCGAGTACCAGTACCAGCAGCGAGCGTTCGCATTGCCAGCGCTTTGAAGTACCGGAGTTTTTTTTTTCCATTACCAGCAGCGAGTAGCGAGTACCAGTACTCATAGCCTCCCAACCGCGAGATCGTAATCGGACGGCTGTGCAATTAAGGACCGTGGGCGGGTGGGTGGGCGGGTGGGTGGATGATAGTACTTAGTAGTACATGCCAGTAGATAAGCGATTTAGTCATGCACCTATAGGGCCGATCCGTTGCACTATATACGGGTATACCCGTACGGCAATAAAGCTCACCACCGAAAAATCGACGCTTCGCTGGATGATTTCAACATACCATATCAGGACTATCCCAGGCTGCCACACGTGTTTGACCAGTATCGGATTACTATCCCTCGCCAGTGCCAAGCATATCTTAGCCGACACCTTCGCTGTCCTGCCACTAAACAACAACTATGATGAGTACGCCTTCGACGAGGTCAGGCAAATGTGCCATGTGGGTGTGTGTATCTATTGATGTGATAGCGGTGAAGACATACTGACGTGTTCCTATGATGTTGATTCCAGATTGCAAAATAAAGGATTGTGGCTCTACATGGGTTCGTCTTTTCACAGTGATTACCCAGACGGCAGCACAGCACGGACTACCGATTATCAGCCAGCATCATGGCGGTTGCAAACAAAAAGGAGTACACGACCCTCCCAATGGCGGCTACCCGCCGGTGTGTCGCCAATGCCTAGCTGTGTCCAGAGCTGCCGCCCACCCCCTCCCCAACACACACACGGCGCTACCCATTATAACATGTTGTGTCAGCGATGCATGGCAGTCTTTGTCATTGGTAGTACCAAGTGCTCCATTGATTGCTTGTTTGCAATACATTCTGAACTGTCGCAAGAGCAATGCGGCGCTGCCTACATCCCGCTGTCGCCGGACTACAAAGTCCAACCTAGGAATCAAGCGAGGGGAGCAGTCGAGCAAGCGACAGAGGTAGCTAATCAAAGGCGCACGTCGGGTGGAGGGTGCGGCCCTACCTGGCCACATAGATCGCCCATCGTGCAGCATGCATGGCATTGGCATGTGCTCATGTATCATTGCCACCGCATCCTCCGCATGAACCGCCACCTTGGGATAAACCTTTGTGATTACGGCTGTCCACATGCTGCGATGTGTTTTGAAGAACGACACGAGGATGGCGAGAACGTCTTCATCGCTGACACCCGCAAGCGGCTGCTCAACAGGTTTGTGCGCTGCAGCTACCGCTGCTGCCGTTGAAGCTGTTGGTGCCCGGTATGTGCGATCAGAACTGGGGTACTTTACAACCCACTGGTGGCCATAGAGAGTTGTAAATCTGGTCTGGCAATCACGCCACTGCCGCCTAACCCATGGTTGGTAAGACGGAGGGGAGAGGGGGGGCGCGTGCCATCCTCATCCCTGTTGGTATCCATGGGCTTGAATGTTCGAGCCGCGCAGTCCACAATGAACATGATCGTCGGCTGTCGTGGGCGCACGCCTTGCAGCCCGTGTCCAACCTTTGCTGTTGCATCGGCCGCTGCGCCACCGGCGCCAACAGGAGGCGCACCGTTACCAGCGCCCACATGCATCTACCGCCCGAGATGCAACAGCATTCGCATTGGCCTCGCCAGCGGGAGTCGCAGCGCTCCTCACGGCGAGGCCGTCCGATAGTCCTGCGGATTGCCTGCCGTTAGGACGCTGAGGGCGTCTGCCGGCCGGTCTCTCCATATGGAGGACCTCGGCCTCCTCCTCTGCGTCCCCGGAAACTGATGCCGCGACTAGCCTAGCGAAGGCCACGAGGCGAGACTTGTTCTCACGCAAATGCTCGTTTGGCCGGGTGCTCTTTCCCGGCTTCTTCCTCGGCATCTGCTAGCTCCGTCGTAGCAGTCGCGAGCCGCTCCGCCAGCCGATTGTAATTGCTCAGCTTGTTGCGATATAACACTTGTTGTCCTCCGCCTCAACGGTGAGCACGAGCTCCCCGTAATGCGCATGTAACTCCTTGGGCTTGTTGAGCCGCGCCGCGGTCCTGCTCTTTTGCTGCGCGAGAGCGGCATGTGGCGATGCAACACTGCCTTTATCTTATTTATAACCTCCGGGCTGTCCTACTGCGGCCCGATGTCGTCGTTATCGCCCTCTCCACAAAGCAAGTCGCCACGTCTGGGTCCTCGATAGCATCGGCCTCTCCCTCTTCTGTTGCCCCTTCCGTTCCTTCGGGTGGTTCGGCTCCCGCCTCTATTGCCGCGTAGGCGTCAGCCGCGGAGCTGTCGAGCGGCTGCTGCGCTTCGCCCGCGCCGGCTCGTCCTGTCTTCCGCCCACCCACCTTCCGTTTTTTCCGCTTGTCATACACCGCCGATGGCGTGGATGGTCTCGCGGTCTTGGGCATGCTGCACAACGGTCGTCTCGTCGTCGAGACCCACCGGACCGCGAGCACTGTTGGCTGGATGGGAGTGGCCTTCATGCCAACATTCGCGCTGGAAAACTTTCGCGACTCCGAGTAGTCGCTATCTGTCAATAGGAAGACCGCGTATCACCGGGGCGTTGATCGATGAGTGCTGCACATGGTAGTCGCGTGACCGCGGTCTACGCCGTCAACGTGTATACTAATGCGTAAAGTACTGAGAATTTTAGTATTACATGGTTCGCATTTATATTGATGCGCTAAAACCTCCATTCGGGGTGCGCCGTGAATGGAAATGAGTGCATATCATCATCGGGCATCATGCTAGTAGGGCAGCAAGAACAGCGCCGACATGCGACGGAATCCCGGATGCCCCCTCGATGAGGAAGCTGGATGGTGAGCGATGGGATGGCGAATGGAGGGTGATTATCCGCGGGGCATTGTGCGCTCCTATTGTTATAGGCGTCGTCGACGCGGGGCGCGGCGGGCGCGCACAGTTCGGGCGCGAGAGCTAACCGCCCCTTTTCGTTCCTGTTGACGTGGGACACAATTTCTGTCATATTTCCGCTATTTGATAATGTAGTATATTGTTCTGATTATTCGCTATTGCCAGAATTGCAATTTTTTTCGGTCGTAACACGATTCGTGCTTCGCGGTGCACGGCAGGTGTAAGGATACTGCGCAAAACGCGCCAGGCACTGGGTACCCACATGGGGATTTGTGTGGTACATATCCTTACAGCAGGAAATATAGCACTCACGCGCTGCGCGCTGCTCGTTTCGGAAAGAAAGAAATCGCTATATTTAGCTCAGAAACCTTGATGAGGACCCTTATGGGCAGACGTGCCACGACTTTGGCTCATTTGGTTTCAATGCATCCTGTTGGGCGACATGCAACGAGGGTTGGCGGTGTCGGATTCAGCGTTGCATGGCACGGAGTCTGGTCAAAAAGGCACATCCAGTTTGGGACATCGTGGACAAGTTGGAATACACGGGCAAGGTCTTCGAAACAGTGGGGGACAAGGTGAGCAAGGTGTCGCCTTTGTTGCGTGCCTGGCGGCAGCCTGGCAACAACGGCGGCACGAAGAACCTCCGAGATTCAATACCTTTGGCATTCCCATCAACCACCGGTAGTTGGCAGGCGACCCTCCCGCCACGAACACAGACTACGTCGACTACAGATGTTGGTACCAGACGCCTCAGGACAGACATCTTACAAGGCACGAGAGGCCACTCAATCATGTTTGGGAACACCCACCCCCAAAAACCGCACCTAACGAGCCGAAGCGGACCATTCCCGTGATCCTAGACGATCATCCGGGTAATTTCCAACTGCAACAAAAAGGAAAACCCAACGCAGCGTTGGCATCAAAATATTAAAAACATTTGCGAATCGAAACTCTGCGTCCCCTCAGCACAGGACAAAAGGACAAAGTCGGCATGAGACATAACCCATCGAAACACTGATTTGGCAGACGTCCGTTTGATTTCACCGGCATGTGACCACCGGCACGCTTCCAACACGGGCGGCGCGCTCCTGCCAGGTGTCCCATGCTGTCGCTCTAGGTCAGCTTCTGCATCCTGATGAAGCTGTGCAGTCCCAACTGCCTCGGCGATGGGAGGCAGCCACCACCCAAAGCCAGCCAGGTAAATCATAAATGTAATTAAAGATGCCGCTGGGCGGTCGCGAAGGTGCGCCACGGTGCCAAACTGTACCCAGAGATCCATTACCAGGGGGGGGGGGGGGGGGGTAAGGGAGGCGCTGCCGGGATACGGCGGTCACATGTCATCACACCGCGTTCGCCCCGTGCTGGTCTTCCGCCTGCTTCGCCTCGAGGGCAAGCTCGCGCTTATGGAAGCGGTGCATCGCCACGTACAGGTAGCTCACCAGCACCAGGTTGAGCGCCGTCAGCACCATGAAGGGCACCCTTGTGGGCAGGGCGGCGGGGTACTTTTCTTGCTGGGTCACAATGAACAGGATGTCGCCCGCGATGAGCGCAAGCTCCACGAGGCCGGCCACCTGCAGCGCGTTTTTGCTCGTGTCAAAGTGCCCGTTGCGGGTGGCCACCAGCGACTGCCAGCCGAGCAGCGCGGAGAGCAGGGTGAGGAAGAAAAAGTCCAGCCGGAAGGGCAGCTTGGGGTAGACGCCCGCGACGATGAGGATCTCGATGAGGATCTCCGCGACGGCCATGACGAGCGCGTTGATCGAGATGACGGTGGCGGCCCAGACAGCGGCGCGCGGCACGTGCTCCACGTAGCGCACGGAGTCCACGATGGGCAACGAATCCGCGGCCGACGGCGCGATGCTGATGCGCCCCAGGCTCAGGGTGCTGGGCCCGCGCAACGGGTCCCGCGCCAGCCGCGACACATCCGGCGGCGCCGAGCTCCGCGACAGCGATGTCGGCATCCTGCGCTTCGGGGCGGAGCCGGGGCTGCTGCCGGTGGGGCTGCCGGGGGCGGGGTCGCGGATGGTGGAGAGTTTGCCCCTGGCGGAGCTGGAGCGCTTCAGGCGGGAGTGGCTGGGCCGCGGGTCCAGCGGGCCCAGCGCATCGCCTGAGGCCTCCTCGGCCTCGCGCATGAAGCTAAGGCTGCGCGCAAACGCCAGCGCCCGTGGAGAGGCCGCCAAATCCTCCGGCACCTTACCAAGGTCCACCAACGGCTCGATTTCGTCAAAGGGGCTGACTTCGTCCTTGGCTTCCAGCTTCTCGTACGCCGAGTCCCTCTCCAGGCTGGCGACTGGCGGCTTGATGACCTCCGCCCCGGCCGCCTCGTCACAGCTCGCCTGGCGCTGCTCGCCGTCGCTGCCTTCGCTTGTACTGGCTCCCGCATTGCCTGGGCCCTCTGCATGCCTGCCTGCCTCGGCCACTGCTGCATCCTGGTCAGGCGACTCTGCAGCCAGGGCATGGGGGCATGGGCGGGGTGTCAGTTTGCTGCAGCTTGCATTAGCATAAGGGCACCCACAGCGATGGTGGCACAGACTATGATGGCATCTGGCTGCCTATTGTCATGGGCAAGTTGTGGTAGGCGGGCCAGGGAGCAAGGGGGCCAGCGGTGGATGATGGCGCTGGAACCTGCAGGCAAGTCATGTCCCTCCTTGCTGCCCCCCTTCCCCCCCCCCCCCCCCCCCCCAAAAAAAAACCTCTCTCCTCACCACAGGAGGGGACTCCACAGGAGACGCCGCTCGTGAGCAACCACGCACTAGACGGGTGAATGGAGGGGAGGGGCGGCGCTATGCTGAGAACCTCATGCTGGCATATGATGCGCTTCTCTTACAGGGTGAGGCCATCCAGATATTTCATGGCTGACAACGTAACGTAGAACATAGGGGCAGTGCGGTGCGCTGTTGCGCTAGTGACGCGGCGTTGCAGCAAAAGTTGCGGGCGACAGGGACACCACCAACGCATAGGCGCTGCAAAGGTGTGGTGGATGGCGGCACAGAGGGCGGGCAGTGTGTGTGTGTGTGGGGGGGGGGGGGGGGGGGGGGGGGGCGGAGGGGCGAACCTGCGAGTGGCGCCGGCTGCCTTGGCTCATCGTTCATCTGACTGTCGACCATCTTCCCGGCCTCGAACGCACCGTCCTCTGCGCCCTACAAGCAGAAACAAGGGGGCGGCCGGGGGTCTAGATGAGGCAACTGTATCTACCTCGGCCCAACCACCCAGCCTCCACACTCCTAGTGTCCTCTCAAGATATCCACTAGTCGTATCCGTTGTGGTACAAAACGTTCAGGTGGGGCGGCAGCTGCCGGCGACTGACAAATGGCGGGCGCGGCGTCGCGCCGTCGGCTAGCGCAGCGATTCATCGATGCCTGCGCTCACGCCCAGCCGTGCCACGACTCCTTTCCTTGCTGTATCGAGCCCTTGTGCCAGGGTACACACCTGTGATGCTTCAGGGCGGTATGAGAACCAGCGGCGTCGCTCGCTCTCTGATTATGATGCGGAAGTGTCGACCGTCGACCGGCTGGCCACTGACGAGCCGTTACAACGCAGCACAGCCCGCGCTCCGTCTCGGCGGAAGTGCACGACAATCGCCGCTCGCGTGTAGAACGTAGTAGCAGGCGCAAAGGGCGCCTGGCGGATTATACGACAGCAGTTCGTCGGTCCCTGGGCCAGCCAATTAGTGTGTGGTGATATTTCTCGAACTGAGCTTGGAGGCTGTTGGCATACCGGTACATATGCTACGTATGCTGCTGGTGGCTGCTGGTATTACCACTGCCGTCATCCCTCGCGGTTTGGCGCGACGAGGCTCGTACAGGTACTCGTCAGGCGGCCATTCGTCGCGCGCGCGTTGCAAGCATGTACGCTTTTGTACGGGGGAAAAAGTAAAATGCATTACCCGGACTTTTATACGAGGTATTGATGCTTATGTACATCCGTACACTGCATATTGTAGCACCGCCTGGGGAATTTGTACGGATACCTGTTTGCTGGCTACAGTAAGAGAGGTACCGTATACCTGAGGCCACCACTCGTAGTGACTAGGGATTACCCATAGAAAGCATCATACCTCGCGGCAAAGTGCCGTAAGTTAATGGCGCCATTTTGCCTGGGCGCTTGGCGGCCCGCCATTCGCCCGCCCTGCCTGACACGCGGAGCGGCGGAGTACAGCACATATCAGCATACAGTACAGGTAGTCGCTACTCCTACTGGCGGTATCCCGATTCCCGCCCAAGGCGACTAGTACCCGTACTCGTCGCTATTACTTTGCTTTCTTGCGCCGAAAATTTGCAAAATACACAATTAATATGAAAAATAATCCTTACAATCGTGTAGTAATCGTCGGACCGCGGTTGCTAACCCCCGGCCAGTCTAACCAAATCAGCGCTGAATAATATGGGGATACGGGATATTCAGTGAACCGTCGTGTTCGCGGGCAAAAGGCACTTCGGAACTTTGTCGCTAGCCAACCTGCTGAGTTCCGCCGTCACCTGTCGCGCACACGGCGGGCTGTTGCAGCGGGTCTCTGCTTGCGTGCATGGTACCCTGGGCGGCATTCTCTCTGCCGGAGTGCAGGTGGCCAAGTCCGATGCGAGGGCTCGTGCCCATTCTGCATCTTCTCCTGCTACTGCTTCCACCTCGCAGTTGCTGTAGAGGACCGTTCCGATTGTCCTTTTCTGGTGATTTTCTGATATCGCCTTCTGCAGCTAGCTCATGTAGTTATATAGAATCACATGCAAAAATGGGTCCTCTCCTGGACAAATAGCGATCGGGATTGCGATTCAAGGAGTTGACGTCACACGGGCGCATAACGGTTGCGGCTGCTCCCCCGCCATATACGCTCAGCGGCGGCCGCCCCGCCCCAAGATCTGTACCTCCTCGATCGCATGGGCGATGCAAGCGTATGAATGCTTGGTCCACTGCTCCTCCACCCGCTTCGTCTTGCCCTTACCTTTGGGCAAATTTACGGCTGCGGCCTCGCTACCGCCCGCAAGATTGTGCTGGGTGGGGGCGGCGCCACTAGATTGGCCGCCGGCTGCAGGTTTTTGCTGCATGGGCGGGGAGAGGTTCGTGGCGCCCGCTGCCATGTTACGAGTGCATTGGGCCGCCGGCGAGACCTCTAGCTCGGGGATTGCCTCGCCTTGGGTTTGGGCGGCGGGGGTAGAGGGGCCTTTTGGGGTGGAGGTGGCATTGCGGGTCCCACCCGTCTCGACACCCCGCCTGTCAGCCTCATCCTCGTCAACGGTGTCCACCAACGCGAACAAGTTGTCGTCGATTTCTCCATGGTCACTCGCCATGCCGCGCGATGCTGGCCGGGTTGTGGGCGCCGGTAGCGCCGCCGCCGGCCCGGCAGTGAGCGGCGGCGAGTTCGTGATACACGACAGCTGCGAGCCGTGCGATGAAGCGATGGACGCCTGTGCGCCGTCCGTGCTTGGCTTTATGACGTACCGACCGTTATTTGACCAACTGTAGTGGACGTTTCCTATTTCCTTTTCGGGTGGTTTCCTGATCGCTTTTTGCAGCTAGCTCATGTAGCTAATTGTTATTATTTCACCAATTAGTCTGAGTAGCATGTATTATGGTACATAGTGTGTAGGTTATAAATTATAATTAATATAAATGCGAGTGATTTGATCGCTCGCCAAGGTCCGGATTACTGGAGGTTTGTGATTTGAGCACCAATCCGATCATTATTAGGGAAGACTGAATATAGCAATTTCGTAGCTCAAATCCTTGTATGATCTGGACCGTGCGATGTCTGAGTACTGACGTCGTCTGATGTCATCTTACGATCTTACGGCCATGATGATCTTTCTAATGTACGGGTTACCAAATTGGTCAGGATCGCGATTTTGCTATAGGACGTCAGGACAGGGCGCGCCCTAGCGCTAGATTTCTTCGCGCGCGCCCAAGCCAGCTGGGGGCGGTCTGAGCGCTCTACTCTCCCTCCTCGACGCCGCCCTTGTTGCTAACCTCTCAGTCTCCCCCGACTCTTCCTCGTGTAACCAACCCCATCTATCACCCTCTCCTGTTGTAAGGATCACTCGTAACGGCTATTTGCTTGACGAGTAGCCTCCACTTTATCACCTGTACTGGAACTGACTCGATGCTGGTTGTGGAGAGATTTCCTGCCTATGAGCGGCCGCGCCACCCTATCGCCGACGTCAATAGAGCTTTCGGAGAGTGGGCAAGCCCCGCCCGGCTGGCATGCCGCGGCAGTCTCTGCGCCAGACGAGCCGATAGGAATCACAGGCGGCGGGCTTGAGCCGCGGGACAACACGACCCCGGACGACGAAAACGTCGGCCTCTTGGTCGATGGTAGACGGGCGGCAGCGCCAAGGACGTGGCAGCGCCGGTTGCTGAGGTGCGCCGGCGACGTTGCGGCGCCCTCTGGCTTGCAGCTCTCCCTGCTGGTGCACGTCCTCTGGGGATTCCACCCCATATTCGGCCGCTTCCTACAAGTGACGTCACGCACGCCGATGGACGGCCTGGTACTGGGGTGCACGGGTAATGCCACATCGGGAATGCTCATATGGGTCGCGGAGTGGGTGATCGTGAGGATGCGGCAGCAGCGGCAGGGGAGCGGCGGCAACAGTAGTCGGGAACAACCGCCGCCGGTGCGGGAGTGGAGCCGCCGGGCGTGGGGGTTTGCGGCGTTGTTTGGGGTGGTGACCACGATGCGTGTGGGGCTCAACATCCTGAGCCTCAAGTACACACAGGCATATAACACGCAGCTCATCCAGTCGCTGTCGCCCATCGTCACGGCCCTGGCGGAAGCCGCCGTCATGCGGACGCAGCTGCCCGCGACCCTCTGGCCGGCGCTGGTGCTCATGCTGGCGGGCATGACGCTGGTGGGCCTGGGCCAGTCGCCTTTGCTCAACCCCGAGCACGCCTCCATCGGCTGGTCGGACTTGGTGGGCGCGGGGCTGCAGTTTGCGAGCACCTTGTTCAGCGCTGCGGCGCGGCTGTGTATGGCCATGACGAAGGACATCATTCGGAAGACAGACCTCGTGCAGGTGGGCGCAGGGCTTGTAACAGCAGCTGCGTACTCCGCACTGCGATCAACCCCCCCCTCCTGGTATCTTGCAAACTCCGCGCTGCTAAATAATTCACGTTTTTATGAATCCGCAACCCCGGTTCTGTAGCACGGGATGCATCTCCAGTTCGATATGGCATTCAGATGCTCCAAGCCGACAGCAAGACTCACCGGCAGTGAATGCGCGCACCCCCTGCAGGTGCAGAACATCTCCAACACGGTGCTGCTGGCGGCCGTCACGCTGCTTCACCGCCCGCAGGATTGGCTGGTGTTTGGCCGCATGACGGCCGCCAGCTGGGGGGCCTTCCTGGGCATGATCGTCGTGGTGTACTGCGTCGCCAAGTACTACCAGGTGACCGTCATCCGGGAGATCGGGCCGGGCATGCACACCAGCCTGCAGCCCGCGCGGGTGCTGGTGGCGGTGGCGGGTAGCGCGTGGCTGCTGGGCGAGCCGGTGACAAGCGCGTGGGAGTGGGCCGGCATTGTGCTCACCAGCGCCACGCTCACCGGCTGGCTGCTGCATGTCACAGCGCTGGAGCGGGCCAGCAATCGATAGGGACGTCCGCCCCATGCTTGGCATTGTGCGTTTCGATGGCCCCTCACCTTGATACATCTATAGTCCTCCGTACTGGTTCCCTCTTGAACTGAGTTCGCCTGTTGAAAAGTTGCTGGCTTTGCTAAAGTTCTCTGCCTTTTCAAGTCGGTGTTAATGTTGTCGCCTTTCAAGTCCCGTGTCCTGGAGGGGTAAAACAATGACACAATGGCAAGCAGGCTTTCCTGCATTTGCCTCCAAGCCCCCATTCTCCTCCACCTCCCTCCCCGGGGCACTGTGCGCTGCTCCAGTGCCCCATGCTCTTCACCGTTGCCTCCCCTCCTCTCGGAATCCGCGCGCTGCGTGCCTTGCTGCATAAGCCGTGATGCAAGATGGCACGCAAACGTCGCTACTTGCACGAGGACGTGCATCATGTGGAGGGATAGCTGCCTCGTGTAGGGATGCGTCCTCACTACCGTCACCCGCTGGCAAGCGACTCCTTGCTATAGCCATAGAAGCTATGATGCTGGTGTACTCGAGAGTGACGCTGGCAGTGAGCCCGGAGTCCGTACTTATTCTATGGAATTAAGCAAGTAGCGGCCGAATCGAACGAGTTCACGGCTTGGTCAATGTGGTGATGATGAGTAAATACTAGGATGACTGTTACGAATCAGACCAGCAGGGGTATAGTAGCGAAGCATCGACTGAGGCAGATGATTATCTCAAGCAGCACCCTGACGCACCTGCGGACAGATGATGTCGTTTTTCCTGTGCTCGTGCCACCGAATGCGGTTCGTGGCGTTGTAGTAGCGGGATAGTTACTCAGAAAATGGGTTACTAATGTATGCTAGGTTATGGAAGGTTATATTTAAAACCCTGATCCCCAGACTGCCCCCTCATCCCCCCCCCCCCTTCCACCCCCCTCGGTGTTTAAGACATCACCTTAGTCTCATTCAGCCGCAGAGCGTTGGTAACTTCTGCCGAGCTTGCGACAGCAGACAGCAGCGAGCGTTGGCTGTCATCTGGGCCGTCTGACACACCAAGGCTGGATGACAGCCACACCAGCAGGGCAGCCGTCACCATCATGTCGGACTACGCCACGGATACATAACGGATCTTACGACTCCATGCTACATTTGAAACAATGCGATATGCTTGTACAGGCACTCGCAAACCCGCTGAAACAGTACCATATGTACAGGCTTCCCGTCATTCCACCGGCAACTGGGTGGTGGTTGTTATCATCCCGAGTATCCCGAGTAAACCCCCCCCCCCCCCCCCCCCCCCGGGGGGGGCCAGATGACGATTATATGCAAATTTCCGGTCGCCCAGGGCAAGGGGCCAACCCTCCCCCCCCTCGATGCAACCCAGCAGCGGCAGCCACCGCACACTCGAACACGATGCTCCCACCTCGAGCTGCCAGTTGCAATGCTTGCAATGTCGAAATGCTTGCTGAATATCGTGGAGCGGTCGAATTTGTCAAGGAGAATACGCTGCACCCACTTGGGATGTCGGAAGTGCCAAGGGAGAATGATCACTTTGACATGCCCGAGGTTGAGCCCTTCTGCGTGGGCATCAGCACTGGCAGGTTTGGTGAGGATGTAGCTGAATTCGATGTTGACGCGATCAATGAGAGGGCTGCGGCAGCAATGCCGGCTCAGAAAACATACAACGGTGACAGCAATGAGAGAGTAGTGTGTTGTCTGAATAGGTATTCCTGTGGACAAGCCTGAAGTTGTCACGCATGAAAGTGCGTGTTGCTATTGTCTAAACCAACTTGTTTTGGACCCAGTCTGGAATTCCGCTCCAAGCATCCCTCACCCTGCCTCATGTGCAAGCTACTATTGCGCAAACAACCGCCACATGATGAGCCGGACCAACAGCGAGAGGACGCAGCTGGGTTACTCACTCTGGCTATTGTGTTTGTCAATATGAATCTGTAGCATTGTTGAGCGCTTTCAGAACTATCACCAGCCCGTGGGAGCCAGCATCTGCTGCACAAGAGTTAGCGACCTCCCGCCAGCGCACGGAGCGTCAGCAAAAGCGGTATGACCGCGAGCACACACGTGATGTGGTTGGCGCCATTATATCCGAGCAGTCTCTGGTGCACCGCATCCAGCACGAGCATTCGGCGGGCTAAACAGTGACTGGGAGAGCGAGGCACAAGCATGGTCTGAAGACTTCGCCGATTCAATCAAATGACATGTCGCCAGATGGCAGTGGGTTCCATGTTGGCAGATTCTACCAGTGTGCAAAGCTTCCGGCGGACTTGAGTGATGTGACTATGGACTATGCGCGACTGTATAATGGTGGAGCTGGCGGCATTGATACCCTGACCATCACTGTGGTGTGTGTGAGGATAAACGAGCTACGCAAAACAGTGGGCAACTCAGCATCTCTGCGGTCTTCTGAAGGAAGCGACTCTTCAGACAGCACATGCACTGTCGCCATTGAGCACATGCCGAGTGGGCAAGACCCAACAGTTGAGAAGAGCCTGTTGCAACGTGAGCAGCATGTGCATAATGTAGCTCTCATCCCACTCAGCAGTCTCGGGGCGGAGATCAATTTTGCAGGATGCTCTCAGTAACATACTAGCTCCTCATCGAGCAACAGCTCGGAGTACGATTGCATCGCATCGTCAGCCTTTTGTGTCGTCTTTGAAGGGCAATCAGAACCACTCCTTTGACTGGCTAGCTCAGGTTCTCGGAGGTGGCTACGACTCGTCATCGGAGATGTTTGATTTCATGTTTGATCGCGGTGGGTACTTGCGCTCTTTCGACCATCGAGGACCCATCTACACGTGCGGCCGTGCATGGGAGGTCTTGCATAAGGTGTCGAAACGCAGACGTCTCATGACCCGACGTTCATTTGTTCAGTTTGTCTGAATACCTCCCAGAAATGGCCTGAATACCCCCTACCTGAAGTCCGTCAAGAAAAACGAGTTTTGAGCAAGGGGCATGGTTATAGGATCGATTGCCTCTGAATAGTCCGAATTATTGTTATGAGATTTTAGAAGGGCGGGGGGTGATATGCTTCATTCACCCCTTGATGATCCACGCTGGCGACATCACGAGCTTGCCAAGTACCAAGAGAGTGGCAACGTCGTTCCACAACTTGAAGGTAGAAGACCTGCACCATTTGCTTCGATCAATCGATGCCCGCTTTGCGCCTAATAAGACTAAGAAGATAGGGCTGCAAATGAAGCTGTTGCATGCCATAGCTCAGTGGCAGTATCAACACGAGCTGCAAGCTCAACGCAACATGCCAGAGTAAGCACATTATGCAAGACAGGTGATGATGACTATTATTGCAAGCAACAGCAACACATGATCAATCAATCATCATCTGCGGCACCGATGATGATGTATACTGCTAGCGATAGCAGGGGAACCTTTAATGAATATTTGCTGTTTGATGATGTCGCGCGGGGTGCCGCAAATGGCGCACACGACAATGCATCCGCAAAGGCTCAAAATTAGGGATTAAGTACCCCACAAACAATAAGGGAAAATATGCATTCTCGGAAAAAAACACTAGGCGGGGCACTGAACCTACTCAAATAGTCAAATCCCCCCCCCCCCCCCCCCATCCCAATGACACCGACCATTCCCCTCCGGGGGACTAGCTTTTGCTCATCTCGCAGAATATAGTAAAAAAAGCTTATTTAACCGCAGATACCGCTGATCTGAAAGTTCATTTCTCCCTCTGTTGGATAGTCTTAATTTGAAGTGCCGTACGAGTGGCAGCAAGGATTACCTGTAGCGACTGATACCTAATCCTTACTGGTATCTGGCAGAGTGTTGGTAATTCACATTCGTCCGACTGATACCATATCAACCGGCGATTTAGCATTTACTTCGCGACTATTATTGTCCGTTTTATCATTCCTTTTTATTTATGGTGGCATGCATCGCTAGAAGTGTCGTCGGTAGTCGCTCGTCGCTAGTCGCTAATTCTTTTTTGCTGTCGTATGCGACAAGATCTTATCGCGCCTGCAATCGAATCCAGCAGGGTGCCCCGCGCCCGACTCGCGCGCTGGATGCGCTCCAGCAGCATTTTTCCTGGCTCCAGCATATGGGATGTATCTATTTTCGTGTATCACATACATACGGTATTTTGGTGATTTCCGATATTCTGCTGCTAGCTCATGTAATTAATATATACACACGGTAGCAGTATAGGTACTGGCGTGAATTACAAAAAAGGCAGTAACAAATCCACCTACTGCTAAAAGTAGTACCAAAAGAGGTGATGGTACGAGGCGGGCATACCGAAGGGGCGAACTCTACTTTACTTTTCCTTACCGAAGAGTGTCCTAGAGCGTGCCACCGCGCAAAATTTCGGATGACGACCATTGTCCCTCAGCAGGTACCCTGTAGCGCTGGTATGCAGGGTAGCGGTAGGGCGCCATAACATCCCGTAAGTACGACTTCTCGTACGCGTATAATTTAATACGGTACGGGTAAGGCACCGGGTAGTCGCAGCAAAATACTGAAATTCTACTAAATTCCAACTGGGAACCAGGTTCTAAACGTCGGGATTTCCTAATTTTAAGACAAGTTTAATGAGAAATTCATCTTCGATCTATCCGACGATACTATGCATCCATTTCATTTTTTGCATTTGGTCGGAAATAGGCATTTCCCCCAAATTCGAATTTGTTAAAATCCTTCAAATCTTGTCAGATACATGTAGCATCACTCGATGCGAAATGTCCCACTATCTAGTATGATGCCTGCTCAATTTTCCCAGAAAATGACGTGTAGGTACCGGTAGTAGTGGCTACTACGCGTCGGCCAAAAACAGCTCTAGGACAGCCTTCGGTGTACCCGCCTCGTACCACCTCATCGTACGAGTACGCGTACCCGCATACATACGTACTGGGTACCTGTACCCATCATGATACGCGATTGACCTGGATGATGATCGCCTCCGAATCTCCGATTCCGGGATTTTTCAGATCGTCCAATCACAATCGATACTCGTACGAAATCGGCGGCGGAAGCGCGCGTGCCAAATAAAACGAGGCGGCGCGCGAGCGTAAGGGTGCCGTTGTATCAAGCGCGGCCGCCAGCCGGGCGTGTGTCGTCGTCGTCGCCTCGCTCGAGCGAGGCTGCTGCTGATGGGCGGGGCTGACGGTAGCGGCAGTCGACCAGCGCCGGGCTGCTGCGGTCTAGCTGACGCCCCCTCAGCCATACGTGCCCACCGACCGAGCAAGCTGTGCATTCCAGTCACCTGCGTCCGTATCTGCAGCAGCGAGGGCCGGAGATCCCGCCGCTGGCGACGTGCTATATTTTCGCGACGAGCGGGCCTGCAGAAGGATTCTGCGGGATATTCTGCGGCGCATTCTGCGGGGATGGGGATTCTGCGCGATGCAGGTGCGCGGCGGCACGTCGGCCACCCGCTCTCCGCCCCGCGCCCCGCCCCGCCCGTATCATTGCCATCGGCATCGGAGATGTGATCAGACGATGCCACTTGCGTGGGCATGTGAGTGCTTGGTCGTCGTAGTCTCCCCCCCCCCACCTTGCAGCGAGTCGTCGTCCCGCCCCCCCCCCCTTGAGGATCATAGCAGGATCGGCAACGTCCCAAGGGAAGCGGAGCCACTGAGAGCGTGGCTTCCAGTGCCCCATCGTTCAAAATACAATTAATTATCCACACTCCGAAACAGGCGCAACAGTGAATCCTTCATAAAGGGCGTCGCCGTGTGGGGCGGTGCAGCATGGCTGAAAGCCTGAAACTCAGCATGCCACCAATGCGCGGCCAAAGGGGGTGATGCCGCGTCGTGTTGTTGAGCAGTGTGTCATGGTAGTCACCCACCCGTGTCCATGAGGTGCACTTCGACCTCCCCCCGCTCTGAGACATGTCGAATGTTACACAGGGTTTGAGAGGAGGGCGGTGTGTGTGGGGCGGAGTGGGGCGGTGGGGGGAGGGGGGGGGGGGGGGGGGGGGGGGGGGGGGGGGGGGGGCTCAGCTCCACTCGCCTACCAGCGGTGGGAGCGCGGGGCAACACAGCATTACTACTCATATGAATGTCGCGTTTGAAATCAAGACGGATCATTCGGTGCAATCTTCATGCGACCGCGATGCATGATGGGACACTGGTCGCCCGGCGGCGGCAGCTGGTAGCATCGCCCACTACGAGCGGGGCCGCTGAGCGGGCGGCCGCCGCTTGCCTTCTGGCAGGGTGGCCGGACAGGGAGTGGGACGGGAAGGTGGTGTGGGAGGAGGAGGAGTACGGCGAGCCGACGGCGGCGATGGAGGAGCGCGCGTGGGAGCTGATCAAGGGGCGACTTCCACGCCCTGCCGGCCACCGTCAAGCACGAGACCTCCTGGGGGGAGCTGTACCGCGTGGCGTACCGCCTGTTCGCGGAGCACAAGGCCGCGTGCGCCGCGGAGGCGCCGCGCGGGGTGCCGTTCGGGCCCGAGACATGGAGCCGCGTCAACGTGAGCGGCGAGTTCAAGCACTGCCTGCTCAGCCTCTCGCGCTGGTACGACGACTTTGTGGCCGGGCCGCATGACAGCCACGGGGAGCTGTACCTCAGGTGCGCCGCGCCCCATGCATGGCCTGCCTGCCTGCCCCTGGGAGCCGACCCGCTCCAGGGTGCCCCCCCCCCCCCCCCCCCCCCCCTCCTCCCTTCCATTCAGCTGTCAGCGGCTCTGGCTCGTCTCATGCTACTCCACGTGCCGCCGGGCAGGGACATTGCAGTGTACCGGCGCGACGAGCGCTTCTTCAACCTCTACCCGCACGCGCCCACGACGCGCCACGCGCGGGACAGCGGCGGCGGCGGCAGCAGCGGCAGCAGCGGCGAGCCCGCCTCCCGGGACGCCATCCCCGCGGAGCTGGTGTCGCGCCTCGCGTCCTTTGTGAACGAGCCCAGCGCGGAGGCGATGCACAGCTCCATCGGGGCGTGGCCGAGCTCCATCAGGTGCGCCATCAGCTTCCCATGTGCAGCGCCGCTCACGCACTCTCCAGCCAAACCCCCCAGACCCCCCCCCCCCCCCCCCCCTGCCCTCTCAACACACACACAGACACATCCACCCATACACAGATGACTGGCTGGCATCTGGCTGGCATCTGGCTGGCCGGTGTCGTGCAGCCCTGACAAGCAGGCGACCAGCTCACCACACCCACACCCACACACAGACACACACAGACACACGTGTGTGTGAACACAGCTACTCCTATTCATGAATGCAGGCATATGTGAATGCGCGCATACATACACGTAAATGTGCGTGTGTCTGTGTGTGTGTGTGGACACGCATGTGTTTCTGCAAGTGTGTGCGGGTGAATATGTCACACACACAGACACACAGCGCGAGTACTGCGGCAAGGTTATACGTACCGGGACGCTGTTCATTTACATGTAGTGGGTTGTATACGGGTGCCGACGCACCTATGATGGCAAGCCTCAAATTCGGCTTGCATGCATCCGGTAGGAACATTCGCTGTACTTTTGCTGTGGTTTCATCTACAGTCCGTGATATGCATTAAAGTGTCTGCCGCTGTCGCCGCCGCCCCCCTCAGTGACCTCTTCATCACGATCCCGCTGCGCCGGCTGCTCATTCTGGACGAAAACAACTGCCTGAGCCACTGGATCAGCTGCGGCGAGCTCTGCGAGGACTCGGACGACGACGAGGTGGGCGATCCCCCCCTCCCCCTTCGAGGCCTGGTGGGTCTTGGCCCCCTCCCACCCCCGCTGCGTGACGGAGTGTCCCGTGGGGTGGCCGCTGTTCCCGTGAGAGTGGTGGCCAGTGGGGGGGGGGGGGGGGGGGGGGGGGCGCAAGGGAGTGGCGCCACGCCGAATCGGCGGCACGCCAACAAATGGTGCTGGAGCTGTTGTTGTGGTTGAGGGAGCAAAGGCGAAGGGGGGGGGGGGGGGTGAGCTAAGATATAGGGCGACAACCCTTAAACATAAACTTCTACTTCACCTACCCGCTTCTTCGCCTGACGTCGGCTGCTTTGCAATCGTCGCAGGATGCCGCCTCCCAAATGGCAATCGACCGTTTTCGTGGCGCGGAGGCTCTGCGCGCGCACGTGCGCCTCCGCGCGCTCCCCGCGGGCGCCGCGCTGGCGCTGCTGCGAGGCGCAGCCGCGGAGGCGTCGCTCGGCGGCAGCGAGGCGGCGGCGGTGGCGGGCGCCGCGGAGCGGCTGGGCCTGGGTGGCGCGGGGCTGCCGCCGGGCGAGACCGGTAAGCCGACATACCTGCTGGCGTCGTACTGCGTCCTCGAGGCACCCAATTGTCTACCATCTTGCAGCGCAACACAAACACCCCGGGGCGAAACCGGCGGACGTCGCGGTTACCGACGACGACGAGTCCTCGGCGTAGCTTTATCCACAAATTACAGTCCTGCCTGGGTCGCGCCTGCGCCTCTCTCCGCGTTGGTCGCGTCGCTAAACCTTACCTGTATCTGGTAGCTGCTGCGCTGCTGCTAGCGCCGCGCCGCTCCAGCGCGCGCGTTGGCGCATGTATACAGTTTATTTTCCTTCTTTAAAAGTCGCTATTTACGTATCTCCGTATCTTTCCAAAAAATGAAGACAATTTGTCTCGGGAGCGTTATGGTTGCCGCCGGCGACCTAGTCATGGACGGACGAGATCTGCAGCGCAATGTTTGGGATTGCGCCGACGTCGCTACTTGCTACTCGCGCTGCTCGCCCTACGGCTGCTGCTCCGCCTGCTGCTTTCCGCTGCTCGTCATGCTCCCACTGCTCACGGGCACGAGTCGTGATATCGGTAGCGAATGACTACCCGTAGTGTATATAATAATGCATAACCAAATAATGATACTGTGTCTATATACTCATATAAAATATATAAAATATTTATATTTAGTTATTGGTTTCATGAAAGTTATACATAGTTATATATATTATACACTTATTTATTATATCATTTACTTGTATAGTTATATTGCGACCAAAATAAACGTGGGGCACAGATTAATATATATTAAAAAAAAAGTATATATGCTGATCGAATACAAATAATCTTTGTTTAGGCACATTTGCGTATACTCTGCCACAAAATTCATCTCACTTATAAATGTTGTTTCCCCAATATAACACTACCAGCCACAACGATGTTTCGTGTTCATATTTCGAGCAATGCCGACAGTAAACCCCCCCCCCCCCCCCCCCCTCCTTCCTCTCCTCCTCCCTATTTGTTTTGGTCTACCAATGCGAATAAGGTGACCGGCAGACGACTCCGGGCACGCAGCTCAGCGCGACGGACTGCAAACGCGCCCTCCTGCAGCGGCTGCTGCACAGCATCCGGCGCTTTGTCTTCCCCGACATCAGCGACGCAGACATCGCCAGCGGCGCCGCAAAAGTCGTGCTGCTGTACCTTAGCGACAGCGACGTTTGGTCGGACGGCCCCGGCGCCAACGAGCACCAGCCCGCCGCCAACTTTGTGTTCTTCCACCACAACCTCGCGGTGCTCTTCACCTCACACGTACCGCACTGCTAGCTAACGCCATGTAACCTCTGCGCTAGGATACCCACCGAGACGATGCAGCACGTAATTGAGGAGATCTGACGGCGGAATTTTGAATCAGATGTTAGTGGTACACCTATATGTAATAATATATGTGTTGCAATTAGCCTGCATACAACTGACGCAGCTCCATTCGATGGGCAAGGTGACAATACGAGACTTCCGCCACAATATGCTTCCCAGTGCGTAAGTACGAGCATCGGTTCATCCCAGTGCTTTCCTGAAACGAGTAAACTGCCTTGAAGGCTGCCGTAGAGGATTGGGTCCCGCTGCAAGGATGTCACTGCGGCTGCCAGTCCTGCCCCCCCCGGGGGGGGGGGGGGGGGGGAGGTACCTTCCCTTCGGTGTCAAAGTCACGGAATGAAGCGGGACCCGCAGTATTTATCCTGCGGGTCCCGCAGCATTTAAAAGATATTATCTTCTAAATGCTGGGCTTGATCTGCTTTTGTCTCCCGACTTCTTTGGGGTGGCGTGGTACCCTTCCTAGGGTCATCACACCCTGCCCTCAACTTCAGCCTCTCGTCCGCCTAGGCCACTGCTGCAGCCCCAAGGGCATGATGCATTTATCTGCCCTATTTACTGCTGCTGCTGGACATCACAGTGAGCCGGTCTCGCGCGCCACCTGACGGCAGTTGGTAACAAGGAGGCTGTCCTGGGGCGCGCTTTTGGGGTAAAAAGGCCATGATGGCCAATGCTGACCCGAATGCGGCTGCTGACGGAGTGTTGACTATACCTCTCCTTTAAGAAGGTGTCATGCTGGACTCCACGCTGGGTCCGAAAGCCCTCGGCAGCGGAACTTATGAAGAATGCGTGGTATTGGCGCGCAGCTCAATGTGGAGCAACCGCTTCTCCGGTGTGTGTGTGTGTGTGTGTGTGTGTGTGTATGCGTGCCGGCACAGGATCGAATGGCGCTGCGAACAAGTGGAACCCACCCTGCCTGCCAGAGGCCGATTGTAGAAATGTATATGGTATCAACCATTCAGACATGATCAAATAGCTCATGGTGAAACGATAAACTCGTTAAAAACGCCGACGACTTGAATGTTTCTACACCCACAAATGAGGAGGAGAGCATGAGCCCTGCCGCCCGGCACAAGGCGCTCTCCGCGTTTGAGACCTCCGTGCGCGGGCTGGACCCGCCTCTATCCCCTCTCTCGGCGGGCTACTCGCCCGCAGGGACAGCGCCGGCCGCTGCCACGGAGGTCTGCCGGCGGATGGCGCGCCGGTGGCGGTGGCGGTCACGCCCCCGCCGCCCGCGGCTCCTATCATGGCGGCTGCGGAGGTGGCGGCCAGCGCGAGGAGCAGATGCGCGCCGCGGAGTGCAACCACAGTCAAAATTTTACCCCTGGATGGGAGTAATAGAGGCCCACCTTCTTGCGGCGCACATGTCTACCATGTCAAAGCTATCACACCGTACAAACACAGACAGTCTGCGGATGGGCAACGTTTTTTTGAATCTATTACATGTGGCCTCAGCAGGGGCGATTCCGGGCGCACTCATCGGAGCGTATCTCATCGGAGCGTGGGTGCTATTGTCTCTGCCACTTCTGCACCTGCCCAATGGACTTCAGCGCACCACAGCACTCAAAACATGGCTTTACATCCGGCGATTGCCGTCGCAATATGCTATGTGATTCCCACATCTCTTGCCGCACGCGTATTGGGGCATGCACGCACCGCCACGGGGGGTCCGTCAGGCGTCCGGCACTATGCGGCCCGCACCCTCCTTGGACTTGGCCTACATCCCCAGAGCCAGAGCAAACCCTTGGGCCATTCCCTACCGCCAAGTAACGAGACCTTCCCTCAGCCCTATTTGTTGGACGATGCCCTGAACCGGCAGGGTGTGCGCCATGACAGAGAAAGGCGCGGAGGACAGAGACCGCACCATGCCATGGCGCGTTCGTGGTTGTTGAGAATGTTGTGATGCTTTGCTGCGCGCTTTTCCAGTCGACTGGATCGCCGCACGCCACTACCTGCGGCCCTATTTGCAAAATTATCCCCGTGCTTCTTGCCGTGGCCGCGGAAAGCGTGTTGGTTTCGGAGCGGCGGCGGCGGCGAGGCAAGCGGCCCCGCCCGCATCCCGGTGGCGCCGCGCTGCCAAGTGCCGCGCTAGTGCTGCCGCCCGTAGGCGTCCGCCTGCGCGCCGCCGTAGCCCGCGTAGTCGCCCGCGGGCGCGGCGTAGTAGCTGCCCCCGTAGCCGCCGTCGGCGGCGTAGCCCGCCCCGTAGCCGCCGTACGCGGCCGCGGGCGCCGCGTAGCCGGGGTCCACCACGCCGCGCGCGTCGGGGCGGCCGCCGCCCCGGCCGTCCGCGGAGGTCCAGGTCTTGGTGCGGTCGCAGACGGTGACGCCGCAGGCGTTGAGCGTGCGGCGGATCTCGTCCGCGAGCATGAAGTCCTTGGCCATGCGGGCCTGCTCGCGCGCCGTCAGCTGGTCGTGGATGTCCGTGTCCGACAGGTACGCCGCCACCGCCGCGCCGCCGTAGCCGCCCGCCGCCGCCGCGTACGCGGGCGGCGACAGGAAGTCCGGCCCCTCCAGGCGCCCGGAGCGCCCGTCGCGGTGGCGCCACACCTGGTGGGAGAGCGGGGGTGGTCAGGGGGGGCAGACAGGCTGGCGGGCGCATACCCTCACCATGGCGCTTGAACTGCATCCTGTGGTAGCAGCATTGCCGCAGAGTCTATACGCGTAGTAAAACAGCGTAATCCAGAAACGCGCCAATTAATCAAGCACTGAAAGTCTTTAGGCCTTACCAGACATTTCCAAGCCAAAAAGTTCATTACACATTAAATTAACACATCATTTCCGCAACCAAGCAAGAATTGGCGATTGCATTTGGTGTTGAGGTTCGCGTGACTAGGGACTCTGTCCTGATTAGCGAGGAAAAAGGAATAATGAAATGAAAATCCACGGCACTACACGTCACCACCAAATACACGTGGGAAGCAAGGCAAGGCGCACAGGATGAGACCCCCACCCCACCCTCCACTCTTTCTGTCCTCAACGGTTCGCCCCGCGATGTGCGTCTACGGCAGCCGCATCTCCCGCTGCTGCCACCCCCGCCACATTGCGTCTGGCTGGCGGAGGAGACCGCACCAGCTTCCCACTCCTATCAGCGACCCCTCTCCCCCATCCCTGCCTCCTTCCCCCGTCTGCCAGGGGGCTGCAACACTTTTTTTTGGGGAGGGGGGGGGGGGGGGGGGAACCTTGGCGCGGTCGTCCGTGGTTACGCCGATTGCGGCCAGCAGGTCGCGCACGCGGTCCGAGGTCGCAAAGTCGCGCTGCAGGCGCGCCTCATACCGCTGCTTCAGCAGCTCCAGCATCTGGGCGTCGTCGCCGCTGCTGGCGGCAGCGTACGCGGTGCCGCGCGGCGGGCTGCGAGAGCGCGAGCGCCGGGGCTCTGTGCCGCTGGCGCCGTACGCCGATGGGACAGCCGCCTGTGGGAGAGGGAGAGGGGGCGGAGGGGGTGAGCAGGCAGTGCCATGGGGGGTGCTGATGATGCGACGCTGCCCCGGTGCGGCTTTACTGTCTCCTGGTTTCGGAGCGGGGATGGAAGCGATTTGTGGATGTCACGCCTGACCTGCGCGCCGTAGCCGCCGTACGCAGCAGCGCCACCGTAGCCACTGGTCGAGAAGCCGCCGGTGAGGCCGGGCATTGTGCCGCTGCGGCCGTCCGCGGCGCGCCACGTCTTGACGCGGTCGTCCGTGCTCACACCGTGCCGGTTGAGCTCGGACCGGAGCTCGTCGGCGCGCGAGTAGTCGCGCGACATGCGCGCCACCTCGCGCTGCGCCAACAGGTCGGCGATCTGCGTGTCGGAGATGTAGCTGGCGGAGGGCGCCACCAGCGCGGCGCTGCCTGCGGAGGGCGTGCCCGGGGGCGCGAAAAAGTCGGGCCCCTCCAGGGACCCGCTGCGCCCATCGGCCGTGGTCCACGTGCGCGACGTGTCGTCGGGGTAGATGCCCAGGGCGCGCATCTGGTCCCGCAGGGAGTCGCTGGTGGCGAAGTCCCGAGCCTTGCGCGCCGCCGCCCGCCGTGCCAACAGGTCCAGCAGTACCTCCGTGCTCAGCGCACCGCTGACGCTACCCGCGGGCGGTTGGTACGCTGCCGGCGCGTCACCCCATCTTCTGGCGCCCTCGCTCGCTGCCACCGCTGCCGCGCTGCCACCCTGCGCACGCGCCCAGTCATAAGGTTCCCGACGGCAAGGTGGGGGCAGGCGACAGCGGTGGGGTGGCGCGGACCTATCGACGAATACAATTTGTCTCAAAACTCGAAGGGTATTTATTTTAGTCCCATTGGTTTCTGTTTTCATTCGCGGTGTATTTAAATCATTACCGACGAGCAGTCGGCTACTACCCGTACACTACCTGCGGGTACCAGGCAGCGCTCGTACAGGTTACTCTAAGGATTACTCCGCGCGCCACATCAACCAGGATTAGTCGCTGCGCATGCATACGGCAGCATTTTTTATGTAATGGTTTGTTATTTTATATCGTCAGGAGCCACTTCTAGAATGGAGATCGACGAAGACAGTGGTATACTGTGTAGGCACGAATAAGCCCCCAGAAACATCGCTTCCCGGACGCAGCCCGTGTAACCAAACCTCACACTGAGTAGTTGCGGTAGCACCCCCGCCGCGGGCGCAGTCGAGATAGGCACTCCGCCCTTCTGGGGAATGAACTAGCGCCCCCCCTAACGGGCCAAGCCGTTGCCAATCAACCTGAGCAATGATAGTGGTGGCTGACTGGGCGACCGGCTGGCTGGCTGCAGGCGCACCTGCTGTTGTTGGTCGCCGTACGCGTGCTGATACTGAAGATCCGCCTCGATACGAGCCGCAGCAGCAGCAGCGGCCGCGGCGGCTGCCGAGTGAGGGGAGCTGCTCCCCGCGCCAGCATAATAGCCGGAGGTGTCCGCCATGTTGGATCAGATGAATATCAGATAAGCGGGAGCCTGTTGAAGGCAGTGCGTCGCGTGCCGTGGGCGCAGATCTGAAGCCGTGCTGAGGCGGGGCCCTCAACTGATGGCGCCCGCCGTTCGCCTCTCTATGGCCTTCTAGGCGGCGAAGGGTCGCCGCCTCGCTCAAGTCGCCGCGGCGCCCGCACCGCAGTCGCGGTTATGGCCGGCTGGATGTCGACCATAGCCGCGCGTCATCCAATTTCGTCCTGCAGCATCGGGACTACCGGTACTTTGGGAGGTGTTGCTGTTAATACATGAATGCAGGCGGAATAAGTACGGTTCTGTAGCGACTGGTTCTGGCGACATTCTGCTCGCCCCCATGTATATTTTGCTGTCGGTACCAGGGTTGGGCTGCAGTATCGAGTGCACTGCAGACTGCAGAAACTGCAGCCTGCAGTTAGCCTACTGCACTGCAGCCTGCAGTACTTCCCGAAAAGGGACTGCAGTGCAGTAACCCAAACAGCCCCAAATATCACTGGATAGCGTTTCGATGGCACCCGCCAATGATAACAAGCCATATGGCGACAGTTCCGGCGGTCCGAGCGCCACGGATAGCACCGTACTCGCTTGTACAGTACCATCACACGTCGCCGCATCGGGGCACATACCAGTAGACCACACACACCAGCCGAACCTATCCTCACTTTACGCTCACCGTGCTCATCCTCCTCTCGTCACTCTTCGTCAATTACATGGAGGGATACCAGTCTGCCGCGGAGCAAGGCGCGGCAGCGATGGCGGACGAGGCGATGGCAGCGGACAGCACCGGCGCCGCAGCGGCCAGCACTGCAGCCAACAGGTCAGCACGAGTGCCACAGCCGGCTGCTGGGGCGGCACCCAGTGCGAGAACAACCGTGCCGTCTGGTCTTTTTTCGTGCCGCATGACACTACCCTACCGCCCGACGAGAGTAGGAAGTCGAACGTCCTGTGTTGTTGGTTGTGCCACTTAGCCGACACGGGCGGCCTACACGGTTCACTGCCCCACGAGGGCCCCCACGCCTTGTCACCATGCACTTAAGAAATAGAATGAACCTGGATAACATGGGTGCCTGCGTCTTTATTCAGAAGAATCTGGATTTGGATGCCAAGGTCAAGGAGCTACTGGCGTCGTACTACGGGGAGGCTGCTTTCAGCGCCGTGGCGGCGGATCTACTCAAGCCATGCGGGGAGGATTGGCTGGCCAGCCAAGTGCTTGATGGCGAGGGCGAGGGGGAGGCCAGCCGCAGTCAATGGGAAGCGGTGGAGTCCATGCTGGAGCAGTATGCGGAGGCAGCGCCAGCGGATGAGGAGGCGGGGGATTAGAGGGTTTTTATACCATCATGCTTTTTTACGCATGTTTCACTATGCATGCGTGGGGACAGCATCATCGTTGGACACACACAAATGTACACACAGTAGGCTTTTCCCCTCTGTAGGCAATTTAATGATGTATTACAACTTCCACCACGATTGCTGCCCCTCTGCATCCGCCATGGCAGCCCCTTTGCCCTTCACTGTCCCGCCCTTCCCTTCCCTAAAATCAGCAAATGCAGTGCTACTGCAGCCTGCACTGCAGCCTGCAGTACTGCAGCCCGTTGACTGCAGCCTTAACTGCAGGCTGCAGTGCATGCTGCAGTACTGCAGCCTGCACTGCAGCCTACTACTGCACTGCACTGCAGCCTGCAGTATTCAAAAGTGGACTGCAGCCCAACCCTGGTCGGTACCTGTACCCTGTACCTGTATTTTGGCTCACTACCGGCTTCGTGTGCGCTAGAGCCCAGAGGGACTAACAATAACATTATTATGTGTTTATTTAAATATTCTATTAATCGACACCTTGTACTCGTAGGGGTAGCGCGTGATCGCTACTGGATGGCGGAGTGGGCTTGGTCCTCATATTTTTACGGAGTGGGATTTGTTTTAAACTAGTTTATGGGGTTTCCTCCCTTGACCTAACCGCTTTTCAGCTACAAGTGCTGCTCAGTGGTACGGGAACTAGGCATCTGTTGTTGCGCCCTTTTTGGGTGCGGCACGAATAGATATAAAAGCAGCTAGAACAGCTGAGCCTGCCATCTTCCAGTTTTCGTTGCGTTCAACGCAGCGATGTAAAAACTGTCTCGTAACCAGTTGCGAGCAAGGTCACCCCATGTTGTTCAAGACCACACCCGGCTCGCCATCCGAGTGTGATATTCTCGTCCGTACGTCCGTGCGTTACCATGTCGGATGGAGAAGAACTCATCGCTGAGCCGACGCTAAAGTCGCTGCAAGCAGATGTGCGGGCACTGGCTACAGATGTAGCTCAATTGACGGCTCGTGAGCGCGTTGTTGATGGAGAAGGGGCACATGGCTCCGGCTTCAGGCAGCGCATCGCGGGACAGCCGACAGGCAGCGGGGAAGCCGCAGAGCGCCCCGACTTGCTAGAGCTGGCCCAGAGCGGCCGTGTCGGAGCAAAATCCGTGAGTGCCGAGGATGACTACCTCGCGGTGCCAGAACTACTGCAGCGAGCAGAGTCTGGTTACGAGGCCGTTCGATCGGTCAGCCGAGTGCTTGGACTCTTCCCCCTGAGCACCGACCTAACGAACGAGTACCTCAAGCAGGATGACCGGCGTCTGCCGGCCTAGGAGGAGTATTTGTGGATGTCGTGTTTCGGGTCCCACATGGCCGCGCTTTTCGTGGCTCTCGACGAGCTGCTGCCCTACGTCCCTGCCACCAACCAGGACTTCACCCCCTACCTCGCGAGAGCTCAGAACCACGCCGAGGCCATCGACAAGACGTTTCGGTTTCGTTTGGCCTTCCTGCGGAGGCTAAATGAGATCAAGCGTGTGCACGGTGACCAAGGTGTTCTGGATGTGCTGCGAGCCCAGCATTTTCAGCCTGCTTCGGAGCATCTGGGTTCCGCGATTTTTGGGGACCTCATGCGGGACTAAGAGCGCCGTGTCTTCGAGGCGACCGTTGCCAGCAGCGCGAAGGCGACCGCTACTGCTCGAGTGTCGGTTGCAGCTGCAGGTCGCGGGCGTGGGCGAGGACGTGGCGGTGGACGCGGCGTGGCCTCGAGGTGAGCACGAGTGACGGTGTGGGGCGCCTTTCGTCGGAGCTGCTGGAGCTTTGCGAGGCCACCTTTCGGTGACCGCCGCAAGACGCACGCTTGCAGCTCAACGGCGAGATGAGCGCCCCGTCTCAGGACCTGACCCCCCCCCCCCCCCACCTTACAGACTTCCTTTAGACCTTCCTCGGTGCGGCGCTTCTTACAGCTACAGCCGAGTGCGGCTCAACCATCCGCACACCTGCACATGGCGGCTCAACTAACCGCCTCCCGTACCATTCCATCACTGCGTCCGTCGGTTGTTACACTACGTGTTACAACTGGTTCGCAACGACCAAGTTTCGCGCGGGCACGTTACGCGCGTGACAGGCGCTACGAGCGCGAAGGGCGCGCGGGGCGGCCCTCTTACCTGAACCTAGCCCCGCAAACCCGTACCGATGCTACTGCAAGCCCGTCCAGCAGCTACCGGCCAACCGCCGGGAACCTAACTGCTGTTGCCGAGTACTTTGCGAACAGTAGTCGTACCGGTGGAACTCTGTCAGTAAAACGACGCACTTACGTGATTGACGAGCCCGAAGCTGTCGCTCCCTTGGCTGCTTCATTGCGATCTAGGCTGCAGGACGCGTTCGGCTCAGACGAGCTGGGCCAGCGGACGCTCGACCTACTCTCCAGCTCTCTCAGCGCTCAGACACTCAAGAGCTACGCCGGCCGGCTGTCTCAGTTCGCGGAGTTCTGCCACGACTCCGAGAACATCAGCCCGCTGGAGGCGACTACTGCTACTGTCGTTCGGTATGTTGCCTGGATCGGCGAGCGGGGGCACATCGCAGCTTAGTCGCTGCAACCTTACATGTATGCAATCAACACGTTCTTCGAGCTACACAACCTCGACCCAATCGCCAAGGACAGCCTACACCTAACTTCAGCAAGGCGTGGGCTGATGCTGCGTCAGCGCCGACTGGACGCTGCCCCTTTGCGTGTCCCTCTACCTGCGGATGTAGCTTACCGCTTCGTCACAAAGGCCGAGCTGATTGTGTCTGCTCCCTACCCAGAGTACCACCACGACTTCCGAGCCCTCCTGGCCTCGGTTGTCAACTTTATGTTCTTTGCCAGGGGCCTTACTGGCGTGTCATGTCGAGTGCGAGACGTGCATGTCGACGACTACAACATCACCCTGCAAGCGTACCGAGAGAAGGGTCGCGCTGGTCGACACGGATCCGACGACCTACGCGTACTTCTCCTCCCAGTGTCAGAGCACCCCCGAGTAGCCCGTCTCCTGCACCACTTCCTCGACCACGTCCAGTCAGTCCCCCTGGTTACTGTTGGCTTGGCTGTGTCAAACTTCTGGGCTGTCAGTTCGGATGAGCAGTCAAAACCTTGGACTGCGGCTACAATGTCAGACTGGCTGTCCACAGCCATCCGTCTGGTCAACGCTGCCCCCCCCTGCTGGCACCTCCTGGACCTCGCACAGTCTTCGCAAAGGCGCAGCCTCTGCAGCGAACGCCATCGGTGTGCCATTGTCCCACATTCGCTACCAAGGCGGTTGGGCCACTAACTCTGACGTCGTTCTGGACTACATCGACCCCAACGTTCTTCCTTCACCTGGCGCATGGTTCTTCTTTGGACACATCGCCCCCCTACGCCACTTCCAAGTCCAACAGGACTCCGCAGCGGTGGCCTTCCCAGTGCCTCCTTTATGACTTGGCGCTACCTCTTCTCCGTCAATCCACCGCTCTCTCCGTTCGCTCAAAACTGGCAAAACCAGACTGAACTTTGAAATGTTTTAAACTAGTTTATGGGGTTTCCTCCCTTGACCGAACCGCTTTTCAGCAGCAAGTGCTGCTCAGTGGTACGGGAACTAGGCATCTGTTGTTGCGCCCTTTTTGGGTGCAGCACGAGTAGATATAAAAGCAGCTAGAACAGCTGAGCCTGCCATCTTCCAGTTTTCGCTGCGTTCCACGCAGCGCCCCCCCTGACTCCGTTTTCCCTCCACGCTTTCGCTAAACCATCCTGCCAATTTCGGCTCTTGACTATGTAAAAAAGCCTGCGCGACTTTTTTGGCAAAACCAGACTCAACTTTGAAACCCCGCAGACCTCATATATACTAAAATGTAACTACAGTACGATTGCCAATAATCATATCGTCGCTATATGGTCGCTATATACCTGGTCCGGAATTTTTTTTATTTTTTCCTCCAGAAAAAATTTTCGAAAATTTTTCACCCCTCAATAATATATTTTCCCTGTGTTAAGAAAATATATTGAAAATATATTCGTTTCAGTACATCACACCGTATCGCGGCCTCTCGGAGTCGCGGCCCGTACTCGCGGGACAGTGAAGTCGTAGTTATAGACAGCGCGGACCGGGCTACCTGTAGTCGCTACTGGCCATTTGGCACCGCCAAGGTGACGACAGTGCGCGATCCCGTGCCAATTGGAGGCCGGAGACGACCGATCTGCGCGAGCAGGTCCGCAGTAGGTCCCCAGGTAAGCGTGTTGTGAAGTTATTGTACTGCTACGTGAACATGCGCTTGCTGGAGAACGATGATGAGGAAGTGATCAACATGCTGGATGATGCCCTCGCTGCGGCCATTGAAGACGCCGATGCCATCGCGGCCGGTGCTGCGCCCGCCTCTAGCTTGGATGAAGATAAGTAAGGATTAGAGGTTGTGGAGTAGCTTACCCCCCCCCCCCCCCCCCCCCCCCGCCCCTTGGGCCTTGGGCCCCGGGCGCCCCGCCCTGAATAAATTTTCAAAATTTCCATGAAAATTTTTCCTATAATTGTTTGTTTTTAAAAAGTTCCCCCCCCTCAGAATAAATTTCCGGAAATAAACCAGCTATAGGCCGTCGCTATAAGATTAGGCCAGTCAGAATTCATGTCCCCTTATTTAGGTCCAAAATGGCAAAATCTGGCTCAAATCAGAAGGGGGGGGGGGGCTGAAATCATTGTAGGTGGCACATAATTTGGCACATAAATCATAGTACTTAAGGAGTACTTCCCTACCATTCCCTTCCCTACCATGCGCATCACACACCGTCGAAGCCGCATTGCGGCAGCTGCGGTGGCTAGTGCATGCCGTGTGACGGTGGGCGCGTGCTGCGCACCATCACTGTTAAGCGCCAACCACCGACCCGGCGCCGCTAGCGAGGTGACGGTTCGGCACAATAATGGCGACACAATGATAAAATCTTTGTGAAGGTGGGCATGACCAGGGGCGGTAGATAGATAGGCCTCAACTGTATCCTCTAGACCTCTATCGCTCTAAGGATTGGCAGCGGGGACACGCCTACTACAAACTGATAGAGCACTTTGCGAAAGAGATAGACACCCAACTTCGGTTTGAGCTCGTGGAGTCCGTGACAATGGTGGTAGTGGAGCACGAGGACTACCGGACAGAGTCTGGGCGGATTGAAGAGGCGGCGGCCCATGGGACATGGGTAGTAGCCTCGGAGCAAACTGCATGTTGCGGCGCAAAGTGTGGGATGTGATGGAGGACACACCGACACGGCACTTCATGTTCGAAGTAACCACGCGGGAGGAGGTCCATCGCGCCCGCGCTACAGTTATGGCGCCCTTCGCTACTATGGCGAGCGCTAAAACCGTTCAAAACCAGTTTTTCAAACAACCCCTGGGAAAGAATGTGACTGCAAGGCCCTGCAAGTTCAGTTGTTCAAGCCTCTCCGCATGCCGGATGGTGTCTACCACAACAAGATGCACACCTAGATGCCAATGCCTCTGCCCATCATCCCAAAGACTGTACCTTTCGAAGATGATGACTCAACAGAGGATAGAGAGACTAGGGCGCATTACATGACCCTCGCCGCGTATATATGGCCCAGCTTTTCACAGATGCACACCAGCCCGTCAAGATTCCGCGCGCCAAGACTCGTCGGGCACCCCGCCCCGCGCCTGCACAACAACCCCGTGCCGCTCCTCGGAATGGAAGGGGGCGTGGTCGAGCAAATTTTGCTGATGCTAATCGTGCGGAGGCGGTAGCCGCTACAAGTGACCCGATCATGTCCATGTTGAGTAATATTCTTAACACGATGAGTGGCTTTCAGTACCCCCACAAACCTCACACGCACACCCAATGTTAACATACACGCTTCCGCCGATCGCCATACACAATACCCCCGCTACGGCAGTGGGGGGGGGGGGGGGGGGGGGCAATATCAAGCGGCGAGGACGAAGGAGGAGGGGCGCGGGCAAAAAGGAGGAAGGCCGGAAGCTGCACCATCCGCAGTCCCTAGGGTTCCCGCAGGGGTTAAATAAAGCATATCCTAAAAGCGATTCGACTTGGGCAGTGGAGAGCAGCAAGTAGTCAGCACGTTGTCAGCAAATCAATTTCAATTTGCCCTCAGTATTGGCAATTAGGCTGCCAACATCATGAGGCATGTGCTATGCAATGAGGCATGATGCAGGAAGTGCATATACTCCAAAAAGGCGCTTATCAACATAAAGCCAACTGCTCCATTCAATGTTGAAGATGACGCCACATGCATGTGTATATGCTATGTAACTATGCACATACCTACATGGCTGTGTTACGATAGAATGTGAAGATTGAGTATAGATCATATGCCATTTGCAAGACAATGGCCACTCAAGCGCTGCATGATTCCATGTCATCATCCACATATACCTGTGGCATGCAGCCCTTGGATCCAGATTACCACATGTACAAAGCATATGTATGTGATGGCGAGCTGAGCTGCGACCAACATGTGGAGGCAGACATCGGTGTAGACCCTATGCTCTATGCAGCTTGTGCATGCAGGTGAATCTGGGGACCAAGACGGAGGCTTCAAGAGATGTCCACCGTGTGTAAGGCATTGTTGTTTATGTGCCAGACATGCGTGGACAATAGTGAGAAGTTTTTGGTGAGATGGAAGAAAAATGGCAAACATAAGTTGCATGAGGTGGAGTGTCAGAGAAGGCGCGATGCAACAGTTGCTAACCATTCAGCCAACCAGCTGTCTAGCACATACCGCCCAGGCGTTCAGCGCCCCACCAACAACCACATGATGCCAATATGATTACTTGTGAAGTAAAATTGTAATGTTGTGTTCTGTGCTATGTAATGTTGGTTCCTGTGGTGTACATGCATGCACAACCTCATGCACAAAATCATGATGCACACACAATATAGAGGCCATTGTGCCCCTTTCCCCTTTGTTAGTCGTGATGGTACTATGACTTTACACAGGACATTGGTCAGCTACGAAACATCTAGAGGGGGGGGCAAATCGGACGAGGGGGGAGAGCCCTAAAACGGGACATGATGAATTCTGACTGGCCTTATTTTATTATTGAGGATGGGATACATCTCCATGCATTAATATTTACATGTGCTATGTGACCATGTGAGATTGTGGTCCTTTAATTATTTACTACCGCTTCAATATACCGGTTCAGGTGCCTGTGATCCGAATAGAAATAGATTTGGGTTTTCGCTAAATTCAAAACACGCCGAAAGTGCGTCGGCTGGCCGGGCGCGCGGCGGGTTAGTGACATCAGCTGATCAGCACCCATCGATAGTAGCGCGACTCCGTATTTTCGCTATGTACCGTTACGTCGGCATTTTACGGTACGGGTGACGACGACAGCGCGGCGGATATGCGAGCCGGTCGGCGTGATGCGCTGCTTTCAACCTATGCCTGGGGTGCCTGAAAGAGTGCTTCCACTCCCCGGCCCAACTGCAAAGCTGCACCACTGTGCCACAGCACCACCAACTGAGCACTTTCTACCCGCTGCAGCCCACGCCGCTGCACGTTGCCAACGCAGTTGTTTGGGGAACCACCCGCTCGGCCAACCGTCGCAAAAGATTAGCGCGGCGGCGAACTCCGCGCGAATAGGCGGCCCGACGGCAGGCTCTCCCCGCAGCACGTGCCATCAGCGGCCGCGGCCATCCCACGCCGGATCGCCGGACGCTGGTGATTTGGGGCTCAGATTTCTACTCGATGATGCGCGAATAGGCGGGCTACCCCCGGCACAGCAGCGCGCAAAGGGACACCACACTGCAGCGCGCCGCCGAGCCGCCGATAAGTATCGCACACGTGTATCCTATATAGACATCCCTTAATCGCCCCCGGTCCGCCACCCACCCTCACACAGCCCTCGCGTAGCGCAAGTTTCCATCCAGGCTGCCAGGGTTACCCGGCACCATGGCGCTGTTTGATACGGAACAGTTCGCCCAGAAGCTGCAGCAGCTGGCGCCGACGCAGCAGGGCATCGAGACGCTCTCCAAGTGGTGCATGTTCTTCAAGACGGAGCTCAAGAAGGTGGTGGCCACCTGGGACGTGCAGTTCCAAGCGGTGAGCGCCTGCAGCATCGCCCTCTAGCCTGCGCCTTTCCCGTCTTTACGCGTTCCCCTGATTGGTTGCTGATTTGGGCACATGCGGGAAGAGAGGCTAAGTGGGTTTGGGCTGGGGGGAGAGGAGGGGGACATCGCTGACCCCTCTGATTGCGCCTTCCAGGCCACGGCAGAGAAGCGGCTGTCCTTCCTGTACCTCGCCAACGACATGCTACAGAACGGGCGCAAAAAGGCGCCCGAGCTGGCCGGCGAGTTCTACCGCGTTCTGCCGCGGGCGCTCAAGGCGATTCAGCGGGCCGGGTGTGGCCAAGGACATCGAGAAGGCCAAGCGGTGAGCGCCCACCCTGCGGCGGGGCGTCTCTAGGGGGGCTTGGAGCACAACTCAGCGGTGCGGACGTCGCCGGCCCCGAGGGGCACGGGGCGCCGCTGCATGGGGCTGCGAGGAGTGTTGCGCCGCTGTGTGCGCACCGGGCCTGGCCTGAGTGCCGCTGGGGCTGTGTCGGGCGGCGCAGGCTGGTGGACGTGTGGGGGGAGCGGCGGGTGTACAGCCCCAACACCATCAAGCAGCTGCACGCGCTGCTGCCGGCGCCAGCGAGGGGCGGCGCGGAGCGCGCCCCCGCCGCCAAGCGGCCCAAGACGTCCGGCGACCAGGACATGCCGCCGCCCTCGCCGCGCGACCCCGTGCTGGACAAGCGGCTGCAGCCGATGGCGTCCACGTACGCGGTCGTCAGCAAGGCGGAGGTCCAGAGCAACAAGCTGCTGCTGGCGCTCAGCTCCGTCTGCCGCAAAGTGCGTGGCAGCGCGTCACCCGCACCGTGCCCTTTGCCTTGGGTCCGGCTGCTGTCCGCGGGCGCTGATGCCCCGTGTGGGCTGCAGGGCCTGGAGAACGACGGCACCATCTCGGAGCTCGCGAAGGCGAAGGGGCCGCTGCAGCAGTACACCGACGCGCTGGTGGCGGAGGTGGCGGGCCGGCAAGCGGTGATCAGCGCGCTCAAGGTGGCGGTGGAGGAGCAGGAGAAGGGCATCAAGGACGCGCATGGCAAGCTGCAGCTGTCCAAGTGCGCCCCCCCCCCCCCCCCCCCCCCCTCCCCCCCTCCCCCCACCACCCCGCACGACCACCACCACCACCGCTCCAGCACAGCTATCCCCAAGGAACCACCGCAGGCTCATAGCGGGGCCCGCAGTTTCCAGCATGTTGTGACTGGCGAAGAAAATGTTCATTGTTTAGCACCTCTCCAGCTGCCAGGGCTAGCACACTCATTTCCCTCTCTTGCGCAATTCGCTGCGCACCGCGCACATAACACTGCGGGGGATATGAACCCGCCCTGGCTGCCTGGGGTCAATGGTAAACGGACTCATAGCTAAACTGTGGCGAATGTTCATATAGGCTGCAAATGCAAGCCCAATCTGAAGCTGGTAATGTAAGGTTTCTCGGTACCCGTACAAAAGACAAGCACGTATCTTAGATAGCATGTATGTAATCTAATCATGTATATTTATTGTGTTTTATCTGTGTGTTTTTACTTATGTATTTAGTTATATGTATGTATATATATGTATATGTATGAAAGTGTGATATATATGTATGTATATATATCACTTTCATACATATATATATATATATCAATTATATATCATTTATATATGTATATAATTCGATCATATACATGCTATCTAAGATGTATGTATATTCAGGTACAACGTGTATGGCATGTGTGATTGTGCACTATGCGCTACTTGGGTGCACAGGTGCTGCCTTTATATTACAAGCTGTGCAAATATTAGAGAAGTGGCGGCCGCTCACCCGGGTGCCCCTGGCGCCGCACCGCCCCGCAGACAGCACCTGCAGAAGGTCACCGGGCGGCTGGACTCGCTGCGGGAGGAGCACGTGAAGCAGTTCAAGGCCAAGCAGGCCTTTTCGCAGCCGCTGGTGGCCTCCGGCCCGGGCGACGCGCCGCCCGAGGTGAGCCCCCCCCCCCCCACCCCTTCCGGCGACTCCCTGCCCCCCAGCCTCTGCCACCGATAAAACCACTAGGCACCAATACATATGGCTCTCGGGTCACCAAAACAGCGAGGTGCCTTGCACCATCGGGTCAGACATACGGCGCTGTGTTTGCACGGGTGTCGGCACGGCGCGCCTATGAGAGCCGCCCCTTATCGTAAGCCCGGCATGGGGGGTGGCATGCAAACCCACAAGAACATTTGCCTTACTTTCGCCACGGTTTCGTCTTCCTCTTCGGGTGCTGACGCATTATTACGACCATCTCGAATGAGAACCCGCTGCTGTGCCTGCCAGAGGTCGAACGCAGACCAAACTATGGCGGAGCTATGCCAGGTGGTCTTGTGGGTTGCATGCGGGCTCAATCTGAGGCTCATTGTAAGGGCTCTCATGGGGTAAAGGGGCATATGGGGAATAGGGTATAGGAACCCTTACAATGAGCTTCCAACGGGGCTCATGGCATGCAAACTACAAGTGGTTGTGGCTGATGTGGTTATGTTGGGTGTGTGGCAGTGTGGCCATGTGTGGGTAATCCGTTGGGTGGGGGAGGGGGCAGTGTGTTGTGGCTGTGAGGTTTTGCCACAGTTCCGCTGTGGTTTCGTCTGCATTGGACATGGGACAGGCACACCGGTGGGTTCTTATTCGCTATTGTCTCGCGACCGCGTCTCATGGCACCCGGAGCCCATTACCAGACACAAGAGACTGTGCTCTCTTCGCCCAAGGGGGGCTCAGGGTTTTAGAGGCAGGGGGGTGGAGGGGGGGGGGCGTTCAAAGACAAGAATGAGTGGCGGCGACCCCATCGCGTGGTCACGGTTGGGGCAGGTGTGCCAGGGCTGCGCTTTCCTCCCTGCCGGTTCATCCATTCGAGCACTGCATTCGGACGGAAGCAGTTTTTTCCGATTCCAATGCTGATACACATACCGGCAAGGCCCCGTGCCCCGTCGGCTGGGCGATGCTTTGCCCTTGTCCAAGCCCCCCCCCCCCCACTGACTCAGCCACTAGGCCTCTGCCGCAACACCGCCTCAATGACTGAGTCCGCCGCGTGTTGGGGGGGGCCATGCAGGCCGGGAGCAGCAACGGCTCCGGCGCGGGCCCCTCCTCCGGCGCGGGCCCTCGGAGCCAGGCGCAAACGACGAGTACGACCCGGAGAACCCCTGAGCCGGCGGGACGGGCCGCCCCCCACCCGGTGAACCGAACTCCGTCACCGAACTCTGTCATCGCGCGGCGATGGAGCTCCTCCATGCCGCCGCATTCAGATAGATAGACCCCCCAGGGGGGAGGAAGGGGGGGGGAGGGGAGGGGGGAGTAGTCCCTCACCCCCACCCTCTACCCCCCCTCCTTCACCCCCGATCCACCCCTCAACCGGCTGTAAGTTCTACCCGTGCGGCAACCGTACCACCCGTGATCCTCGACCAGGCGTGCCTCCGGGGGCGTGGAGGCCCCGTTGCCTGTCCGCCCGGCGGTAGAGCGGTGGAACAAGAGGTCCGGGGTTAGATTCCTGGTTCTTCCACTGACGGCCATATCGACCGGGCCCGTGTCCCGGGGGTACCCGGTTGATGCGTCAGCCCTTCGGGGTTCGAATGAGGCAATGGTCTATTGAAGGGATATGCCAGACCTACGACTGCTGTTGGCGCAAGAGGTCAAGTGATGGGGCGGCTTCGGCCGATGTACCGGGGCAAACTTCACTTTACTTTACTTTACTCCATCATCCGCGCCGCATTTGGTGACTGGTGTATTGTTCCAGGGTGACGATGCCGGCAGCATGACAAGACGGCCACGTGAAGGCTGAGCCGCACCCCGGGTCGCCCATTCCTGTACCCATGACATAAACTACTAGCGTAGGGGGGTATGCGTGGGTGTATGCGCCTAATACGCTAGACGGGCGACACCATTGCCCGAGTACTCGTCCGAGGCACAACCATTTGCGACACCGCGTCGAAACATGTGAAGGAAATGGTGAAAAAACATTACATGTGAATGAATGGAATATTAATATTATGCGTGAATGAAGTCGCCGTGAATAATGTTACATGTGAATGACATCGTTCATAACAAAATGTTGTGTTCTCGGGTGATGTATGCGTGTGTATCGCGAGTTCGGCGCATGTTTAATGTCGTTCTGACCCGCTCGCTGATGGCGGCAAGACTACGAGAACTGCATCATCCCAATTGCAAATCTTAGTTATAAATACGCCGAACATGCAAGTTATCGATCCGATACTGCAAGGCAGTTGTTGTTTTTCGTGGCACAGTATACTGTACAAACACAAACGGTCTGTGGAGAAATGACCCCCCCCCCCCCCCCCCCCCGCACCCCCTGCGCGAAGAGGGGAAAACTAACAAAACGGATAAACAACTCAGAATACAGCACGAATATTCCGACACGACGGTGCAAAACAATTCTTATTTTTTTTGGGCTCGCGGACCGTATTTAATTCTGCGGTACATCATGCACGGTTGCCAAGACGTATTACTAGCGCAGGGTCCAGCGCGTCGGCACATCGGGGTAGCGACCTCAGGGACTGCGCTCAGGGGAAGGTGAGGCCCACTGGCGCGTAGTCGGATTATTAACACTCACAAGGGCTCCCCTAGGATTAGGGTTTAGGTGTTTAGGGTCTTGAGCCGCCCAAGGGTGCAGACTGCACCTCACTTTTTGCCGCAAGGACGCGCGGGGGCGCTGCGATTTCAGGTATGAACGAGTACATGCCCGGCTCTTACATAATTGAACTACGCCGCAGTGGGCTTACTTGGGTGGGGGGATCCTAGGGTAATTAGGGTTTGAGGCTGTGTGTGTGGGGGCGGGGGGGGGGGGGGGGGGGGGCTAGTAGAAGGACAGCATCGCCAGCAAGCTGTAGAAGAGCAGGCAGGGGTAGGCGACCAGTATCCGGGTGTCCATGAGCGAGGGCGCGTGGATGACAAACATCTTGCTCGCCGCGGCGGTGCACCACAGCACCATCACCGCTGCCAGCCCCAGCAGCGCGGGACCCCTGCGAGGCAGAGAAGAGAGGGGGGGGGGGGGGGGGGGGGGGGGGGGGGGGGGTTCAGGGTTTCAGGCACCCTAACTAGGGTATTCGGTATTACATTTCATCGGGTTTGCACACAGCATCTAAATCTGTGGGATCTAGGGTTTTGGCTAAGCCCTATAATGAACATCACTAGACCCTGAACACCTCGAATAGGGTTTTGGGTCAGGGTCACAGGGTTTCACATCACCGGGTCTCCAGACGATACCGTGGTTTCACAGGCGTCAAGGGTTCATAACTAAAACTTACGTGAAGGCGCGTAAACCTACATGCGGTAGGACTCAGGGTTTCGGCGGGGGTTTTTATAAGAGCGCACGTCATGGAAACACAGAATAATGTAGTTAAATCCCAGCCCTAGAAACGGCCCGGAATCATGCACTTCTCTACAGCATCCCACGGATAGTTTAGGGCGTGGGGTTGAAAACCTTGAGCCCTTAATTTCAGGGTTGGGTTTCGACCCTAATCCCACAAACAGCCGCCACTGATGTACGCCCCAACATGGCGAAGACATTCAGGGGGCTTTGCTGAAACCCTAGAGACCCTAACTTGGGCGGGGCAGGCCGGGCGCGGGTCACCTGGGCACCACGACCGCGAGCGCCGCAAAGAGGCAGAGTGGCAGCATGCCGTAGCCCAGCAGGCAGCAGGTGTTGTAGAGGTCGATGCGCGTGCTGGAGTCGATGCCGCTCAGCAGGCTGGTCACCCACCAGATGGCGCCCGAGCCCAGCACGCTCCAGCCCAGGATGACCCCAAAGTGCAGCCGCCCCGTCTGCGGCAGCCGCACGCCCCGTCAGGCCGTCTCTCCAGCTGCGGTCAATCCACCTGAATTCTGCTGAATTTATCTGAATTCCACTTCGGAATTTGTGAATTCTGGCGGAAATTCACTCCTGAATTTGTGGATTCTGGCGGAAATCGTTCCAGCAATTACCAACCCAGCAATGAACAGGCTGAACTCGGTGAAAACCGCCCTGGATTCGTGCATGGGTATCGCTAGATCGATTGACTAGACCAGACCATTTGCACGACTTGATCGGCAGGAGCCTTCGCGGACTGACTAGATGCCGTTTCAGCCGAATCCCTGAAACCGGTTTGAATTCAGCTCCAGCAGAAATCCGCCTTGAACTGGCCCCAGCTGAACTCTCCACGGATTTCAGGCCGAATTCGGCCAAATTCATGCCAAGGGGACACCGTCGCGAACCACGCATACCGACACGAATTACGCTTGCCAAAGCGCAGCAATTCTAAACTGAATGTGGGCCGAATTCCTGAATTCGGAGGTAAATCCGCCTGAATTCAGGACTGAATTCATATTCATTCAGTTTCAGCTGAACTTGAGCTCCCCCACTCACGCTTCCACATAGCTATGTGGCTGAGAGGGCGAGGAGAGCTTAGAGCAGGGGGGGGGGGGGGGAGCACCAGCAGGTGCAGGCTGGACAGCAGCAGCACGAAGAGGAGGGGGCCGCCGAGGTCGAGGTCCGCCATGGTGTCGGAGCGCATCCTGAACAGCAGCACGCCGCGCACCTTCTGCACGATCGCGCCGATGTCGATGCCCAGCTCTGCACCCAGGGCGCGCAGCGGGCGGGTGAGTGGCCGGCCAGCTGAGGTCCGCTCAGGCTCAGGAATTTTGCCAACCGAACTCCGTCCCGGCTTCGATGTCGATCAATCCACCCTGGATTACGTTTCAGTCTATCATTGCAGTGCTGCTCACTACGCCATGCAAGTGCGTGTCTGAGGCTCTTCCCGCCCTGCCGCTTTTGGCTAAGCCAAGGCTGAATCCTGGCTGAATGCCTGGATCCGGTGGGCTGAGGTGTGTACAGCTGACGTGGAATCCTCGCGCCGGGGGGGGGGGGGGGGGGGGGGGGATCAGCCCTGCCCTACCCTGCCCTTCCTCCCCACCACCTGCCAACGCCCTTGTATCTGCCTGCCTGCACAGGGGTCAGCCTCGTGCCACTCTGCCTGCATGTCACCCCGTTGGTCCTGCGCTCTGTGAACTCCCCCCCCCCCCCCCCCCCCCCCCACCCCTCTCTCTCTCGCGCGCACAACACCAGGCCCGCCGGTTGCGGGCATGGCCGAGACCAGCAGGCTGGCGTCCGGGTCCGCACCTTCCAGCAGCGGCGGCTCGTCGTCAAAGCTGCCAAACTGCGCCGCGTCGCCGCCGAAGCTGCCGTAGCCGCCGACCCCGCCGCCCGACATCTTGCCGCCCGGGCTGTACCCGCCGCTATACACGCCACCGCCGCCGTAGCCCACGCCGCCGCCACCCGTCGCACCGCCGTCGTACCACTCCACACCCCCGCCGCCGCCCGCGGCCGGGTCCACGCGCAGGTTGAAGTCAGCCATCGCCTCGTCGCGTTGAGCCCTCCTCTGCCTGCCTCACTCGCCGGCTGCACCGGCCGCGCGCTGGCGGGTCTGCCGGGCGCCAGAGACCGGCTGTCTGTGCGCGGCTCAAGGCACCGACTGGCTCGCTGACTTTATGCTTGTGGTTGGGTGGCGTGCGCAGTGCTGGGCAATGGGAAGTCCGCAGCAGTGAGGGGCGCGCGATCTGGGTGAGGGCGCGGAAGCTGTCAAGCTGGCTCCTGGTGCAGATGCGCCTCCCCCCCCCCCCCCCCCCCCGCCCCCCCGCCCCCTTGCGCGCGTCAGCAGCCCAGCAGAGGGTCAGCCCAAGCGGACTCCCCAGTCTAGTCGTACCGGTAGTAGGATGCAGACGGGGCAATTTGACGAATAGAAATGGAAAATGTCTTGATAATTTGCTATTCTTGAAAGAACTGACAGATACATCCTGCTAGTAATGCGAATCGATTACGGAAAGCATTACGGAGATTCTTTTATGGGCATTTTGCAAATTGGGGTACTTTTCCATAAATGCATTTATGACCGGGATTTTCCGTCCTCGCGCAAAATATCTGCATTCGGCCACTAAACACGAGAATGTCCGACCATATCTAAAATCTGAGTCACATTCTGCACAGATGCACAATGTGATAAACAACCGCAAATGATTCAAATTCTCAATTCAAATTCATATCTTACATCACACTACGTGACTACTACCTGGCCAAGGTCACTCCTCCCCCACCCTGCCTGGCGTAGACGGCCCGGCGTAATCGCGGCGTTGCCTGGTGCTTCCGATCGAGGTGTCAATGGCGATGTCGCGAGTAATCGCGCAACAGATCGGCGCCGGGCCGGCGTCCATCAGCAGCGCGATCGCGCGCCCCGGGCTCGGGCCGCACAATCGGACTGTGCAATGTAATGAAAGTTCACCGTCACTTTCAGTTTAAGAGGCAGTTAAATCCGCATGGTCAATTTGCCCAGGGTCCCGGTTATAAATGCATTTATGGAAAAATACACGAATTTTAAAAATTGCCACCCCAAAAGTACCCCAATTTGCAAAAAACCCTTCTTTCATTGATGCGTCCTGCCCGAACAGGAAGAGAAATGCACAATTATTTTCAAATTAGATAAATTTAAAGAAGCCACATATCACAAAAGCGGCCCGCAGCCCATATCACAAACCGAATAATACATATACCCGCACACAAGTCAGGTACCAGTAGTGGTTCGTTTCATTACAAAACTCTCGCAAGGTCAAGCCAGCGACAACAACAGCGTAGTGCGTTCCCACACATGCAACTTCTCGGCAGCTATTGCAGCACACGGCCATCCGACTTGCAGCCCCTCATCCCAGCGCCACCTTCAAAGTTCCCGGGCGTCCACCGCATCTGTTTCTCGATTGCATCGCCGCGGGCGGTTAGGGCTCTCGTGCGCGTTCACGAGAAGCGCCTGACAGCGCGCCACGAGGCTCTCCCGTGGCGATGCGGCAGCGCGCCACGGCGCGATACTGCGCCAGGGTGGGTTTGGCTACAAGGGGTAGAGTCGGGCGAAGGCAAAGTACTACTACGGGCGACATGCATGGGGTGGGCCGGCGGGAGCAAGGCACTACAAACGCTAAGTATCATGGCCGCCGGCAGAGCCAGTAGTGCGCCAAGGTCCTGCCCTCCGGCGACCTTGCCAACATTGTGCGCCCAATGGAACTCGCGATGGAGCGCGCACCCCTCAAGCATGGCGGCGAGCCCTACGTGGACACCCTCACATTGCGTTTTTCCACTGGGTGGTGCCAAGGAAGAGGGCGGCGAAGTAGGGTGGCCCGTCCTCTCCATGATGAAAACCTTAACTTCAATGACAGAGACGTGTGGCCCAACAACTACAAAGGCGTGCGGGGTAGGTGGATACTGGAGCTGCAAGGTATGGTGAGGGACACAATGCAAGAGGCCGTGCAAGCGGAGGGCGCGTAAAGTGCAGTAGCTCGTATTTTAGAGTGAAACGGCAACGCCCCCAAACCACCGCCCGCTTGCCTCCTAGGGTGGTGGGTGGTCAGTGGTGATGCGATGGCGGGAGGGTGGGGATGAGATTGAGCGGCTAAAACTCGCAATGTTTGACCCCCGGGGCCAGCAACGCTATGTGACTGAGCACTAGTAGATGCTTTGGCAAAGCCGAGTTTCGGGTGATAGCAGCGATAGCGACAATGGTGATAGTGGTATGTCTGAGTCGTCGGATGATGACTCGGCATACACCCCAGGTTCATCCACAGATGCGGAGGATGGGAGGCTGTTCCCGCGTCGTAGGAAGGCGGCAATATTGCATGCAAGCGCAAAGTGGAACGCCATCGCCGCGCGCACCCCGGCCGAGGAGCGCGCGGCGCGATCTGCTCGCCACGAGAAGCAAAGCGCGGCTCGGGAGGCAAAGAGGCAAGCTAGGAGGGGTGGTGCGGGGCCATCGGGTATGTCATTTACAATTGCAATCTTATGCGTCCGTATGGTCGGTCCCATTGCTGTTGTGCGCTGCCCATGGCTGAATGGCAGCGGTGGCAGCGTCATGTTCCGCCTCCGCTTGTACTCAGCCGGAGTCTAACGGCTCTCCATCTTGTGTTGTCCACAAGCGGGGCAATGATGGTGGCAGCCAACCCATGCATGGCCGTATGTAGACGGAGGCCGCGTGGGACAGGTCGCCCCCCATCATCTGCTTGATAGGGGAGTGCATGCCATATATTGTGATGCCGCGCTCCTCTATTTCGTCCCCCCGCTCGCGGATCTCCACGGTGCGCTCCTTTAACTGGTCATAGTGATTTCCACCATCGTAGATGCACACATTCACACAATTGTGAATGATGTTGGTAGCAAGCCCCGCCTGAAGGACATACCCGCATGGTCATCGTACTACTTCTGCATGATGAGCTTCAAGATGCAAAAAACGGTCCCGCATTTTTGCTTTTGAATGCAGTCGAGCCATAGGCTGTGCATAATGCCAAGTTCACATGTCAGCAACATCACAGGAACTTGCAAAATATGAAATAACGAGAATAATGTGGACTGATTTGGTATGTGGGTATCACCTTGAAACTGTATGATGATTTTGCCGCTCGGTGAGAGCTGCACGATTTACTTCAGTGGGATATGCTTCAATAACTCGTTCTAACAGTTGTGTCGCCAGGACGACGTCGACTCGTCCTGCCATTTGCACATCTTCAAGACAACTATAGTCCCCTACTCTTGGCGCCCGCCGCTAGGCAGCGGCCCACCATGATCGGAGGATCTTGGGTGCAGCAGGCCCGGCGGCACCACCCCCACCTCCACGTGGTGGGCGCTGGTGACCCAAAGACCCGTGTCCGGCTGGGTGCGGCAGAGGCCTGAGCGAGGTGGCCGGTTGTGGCGGGTCCTTGGATCCTGCGACGATCCGGTAGCCCCACGGGGGGCCTTAATTTCAAATAATACTCGTAGTCCCGGTAGCGCATGTTGGCGCCGCTAGAAAGCATCCATGTACGGGGGGCTGCTAACAATAATACATGTACGACCTTGGCCTTGCGTCGGCCTCTCCGAGATCCGCCTACGGGTGGGGAGGGGCGGGGTATGTACGACTCGGACGGGGACAGCCTACTCGCGAGGGCTTTTCGAAATGCAATGTTTCGTATCTCGGTACGACCCGCGACCGACCTGCAGAAGATTCGGCGAACCCTCCCACCCGTAAATGTTCCATCTGTGAATCACTCGAATCCCGGCCCGGTACAGAGGAGTGTCCGGCGGCGCCTAGCGGCCGACCCGTTCGAAACACCCGGGGAACCCTCACCCGCCCCGTGGGAACGGGCGAGGGCGGCGAGCGCGTGGAGACAGGACCCCGGCACTTAAAAGGCGGAGCGAGCGTTCGGGGGCGGAGAGGCCGGGCATGCCAGCGACTCAGGGGCCATAACAAAGGAGCCGGAGTGCCATGACAGAGTCGCAGCCATGCGGCGGGAGGCGTGAGTGGCGGCCAGCTCGGTCTGACCCTAGACGGGCGGCTATAGCGACGAGGCGCGCTACGGAGGCAACCGGCGCGCGGGCGAGAAGGACCGGCATGCCGACCACGGAGGGAAGACACGCGGACGGGGGAGGGGGGAGGGTCCCTATCTAGTCCCCCATGGAGATCCTACCGCAAGAGCTCAGGCGGGCGAGATGGAGGCAGCATCGGCGGACCGAATAACCCGAGGCCGGCCGATCGCCACAGCCGGCGCCAGCGGTGGAGAGATCAGCGCCGCGACCTACGGGATATTTCAACGATGGCGGCAGGTTGAGGCAAGACGCAGCACGACAACGACCGAAGAATGCGCGGTGCCGGTGCATTAGCGATGTAAAGGAAAGCCTTTTCAGCGGGGCGAGTGACAACCAACTACTATTGTTTCATTTGGCCTTCCGGCGGCTCCTGTCCTCTCCCTTGGCGAGCCATGCCCTTGCTTGTGCTTTTTGCTCCTCGGTACAAGGTACGCTGGCCCGTTTTGAGGATGTTGGCGTGGATTTTACTCCTTCAACTTGGGCGGTCGTGTACGCTGATCACGTGGCACGTTGCTCTAGGGGCGACTCCAATTACGCCGCACCCGAGTGGGCGGCACATGGCCTTTCCGACATTTGCCACGACGTGAAGTCCGCGCTGGGCGTGGGTGTCCAGATCCTCACGGACCCGTCGGTGCTTGTTTCTCTTCCGAAGGGCAGCGACGGCCGGCCGGCCGATGTTGGGCTTTTTGGGTATGGCGGTATCCGCGGGAACACGGTTGCTGTCGATCCCACCATTGCCCCTATCCTCGGCGTGTCAAGCTCGAATCCAACGACCGCTTTGAGGGTGTCCGAAACGCCGCCGGCATGCTTCGCTTTGTTCCTTTCGCCGTTTCCGAGTTTGGCTTGCTGGCCCCGCACGCTGAGGCTTTCTTGGTGGAGCTTGCGAAAGCTAGCCACACACACAGGTCAAACAATCGGCCAGCTCTTGTCTGCGTGGCGTCGCCGTTTCTCCTTGCTCATCAACATGGCACATGCAGACAACGTTATTGGCGGGGTCTCGGCCGCGCGTGCGGCACGTGATGGTGCGCTCCTGCGCCCGCGTCGCGTCGCTCGTCGGCATGTGTTGCTATGACCCAGGTCATTGGCTGCAAGCGTCCTCGCCGCGGCTGATAGCCTACCCCGGGGCGGTGGTCCCTTTGGTTTTTGGCAGCTAAGCGACTTCGTGGTTCGTCCCTTGGCTCCTCCTTGGTTCTTGGCTCCCTGGCCTCCTGCTCGACCTTGGTTTCAGGCTTATGTCTCTCTTTTGCTGGCAACTTTTCATAGTTGCTGTAACTTCTGTTTGTAGTGCGCATTTGTGAAAGCCCTGATGTAATAAAACAAACTACTACCACCGCGGTATAAGTCGGGTATTGTATTCGTAATCCCCGTACCGCCAATTAGCGCTAGTCGCTCGTACTGGCGACCGCCCGTACTCATCCGGAAATAACACAACTACTGATCACGTGATGGAAGGAGGCGGGATTTAGAAACGAAAGAGGATGGCCGGAAGCTTGACATGTAATTACACTAAATGCGTTCCCTACTATGGTTAGACTTGGCTTGCCTAAGTACACCTCAGTATAGGCGGTGGAGAGCAGCAAAGAGTAGACTATTTTTACACGTAATCAATTTCAATTTCAATTCCCCCCACTCTTGGCTTGTTTTCTCAGACCTAGCTACCATGCTAGGGTTGAACAAGCACACCACCTCTGTGTTGCATGTATGGCAGAAACCATGACGCATATTCAGAAATGTTGATGCCCCATTTCATGCCCCATGCATGGGCTAGTTCGCCGTACTTCCTCCGTGGGACGTCGTTCTACGCAATGAAGCTACATAGGTCCTTGTCCCGGTGCTCGCGGATGGAAGCTACCACCGCTTGCTCCACTTGCTCGTGCACCCGCCGCTGCACTGCAATGTGGAATACCTTTGCGCAATGTGGACTACCTTTGGAAACTCGTTGAAAGTTGAGAAGTCGTTGTTGCATAGCTTCGTCCTCACAACCGCTCTCGTAGCAAAGCTCTAGGTATGGCTGAAGCTTGCAATATACCTCTATACTTCCAGTTGTTGAAGGCATCGCGGCTCAACTCCGTTGGTACCACAATCTTCAGTTTGCCCCGTTAGACCGCAGCTCTCGACGCCTACGAACCGCGATCGCGCCTGCGTTGACCGTTGTCTCGGTGCTCTCATCTGTCACCGGCGAAAGATTGTCCCGCTTCTTGGGCTGTTGCTTTTTTGTGCGGCCGTCTGGCGATTCGGCCTCCAGCTGGACCTCCAGATCGCGCACCTCATCGCGGTCGTCGTGCAGCTCCGCGTCAACTGCAGTCATGGCCCTCGTGCATTCGGCACCAAGGGAGTCCTCCTTGCGCTTGACATACGTCGACACACAACTCGCGCAGTCGGGCGCTAACGCCGGTGCCGCCGCCCGCAAGGTTTGATGTATAACAGCGAGTAATTATAATGTGTAATCCTCGAGGCCAAGATCAACACGCGAGGGCAGCTTCCCGGGCCTTGTGCACAGTTGGATTCATTGCAGCCGCCCCCGTAGTGCAAGGCTGCGCAGAGTATTGTACCCCCCCTCCTCGCCCCCTTCATTCGTATATTGGGCCGTTCGCACCAAAGTACAAGAACGCGATTTTTTCGAACAACCCTCGCGAGTAGTATTAGGCTGCCCCGCCCGAGTTGTACAGCCGCCCCCGTCCCCGCCCACCCATAGGCCGATCTCGGAGAGACCGACGCTAAGCCGCGGTCGTACAAAAAATATTTCCAACAGCCCCATGTACAACGCTACTACTGCCCGGCGGCGCCAGCAGCACGCGCTACCGGGAATACGAGTATTATTTGAGACCCCCCCCCCCCCCCCCCCCCCCCCTTCCCCCGTGAGGCTCCCCAGTCGTCGCAGAAGCCGAGGACCCGCCACAACCGGCCACCCCGCTCAGCCCCTTGCGGCAACCAGCCGGGCACGAATCTTAGAGGTTACCAACGCCCACCGCGTGGAGCTGGGGGTGGTGCCGCCTGGCCTTCCGGACTCACGACCCTCCGCTCTTTGTGCTTAGCCGTTGCATGGTGGCGGGCGCCGCTGCACTGTCGTATGATATAAATCGCTTGGGTGGTTTCTTGATCGCCTTTTGCAGCTAGCTCATGTAACTATATACGATATGTTAAAGAACAATCGCTTTTTGTAATTTTTTTCTGTTCGAACCCGCAAAGTTTAGTTTCCCACTTTCCCCACTTCTCTGTGGACGTTTTCGGCACCTAGACTAACCGATAAAATCATTTTGATGGGCTTACATTTCAATAAAGAATTACTTGTACAGGTTTAATAATAATAGCACGACACCCAAGTACACCGCGTGTCTAGCGGTGACATGCTACCTCGCGATATGCACACGTGTATTGCGCTAGCCCCCAACGTCGCGCCATGTAATCTTCCTAGCTTACACACGGGCATGTAAACATGTTGATTGAACTAAGCCACAAATACGACTTTTGTAGACTACGAGGCCGGTGGTGTCACATGAATCTATCCAACACCGTATGTATATCATAACATATCCTCGAGAATCGATTCCAGCGTTTTTTCATTTATGATGATGATGGCGGCCTATTATTATAAAGGTGTAGTTACTATTATTTATGATTTATTTCATCCGGGTATGTGAGGAATGTGCAACACTGTCTAGAAGTGATACGGACTGGCTGATAAACGGCTGGCGGATTCCTGCCAACTGCCCAACTCTTCTCAACGAGCTATAGCCGTCGCCAAACGAGCAGTACCCCCCCCCCCCCCCCCCCCCCCCCCTGGCCGCTTCATCATACATTATTTTCATTACTGTTGCCGGCAATCGGGCACCCAGCACGCACCTCTTCCAATAATCCAATGTATCTTTTCCTTGACGGGACATCCCAACTACATGTCAATTCCCTTGTTAAGCTGCTGCCCCTCTGCTGTAAATCAGCACTGCGGATCCTTTCTGAGGGAAGTGCAATAAGCAGTAAAATCGATAGGTGCGCAGCATAACCCCCCTCAAAGCACATGCAACTCCATGTAAGGGTTCTCTCTCCCTCTCTGAGCAGGTGGGGCGTTGATGAGATTCATGAGCGTTGTACACTTCTCCACATAAGTATGAGCATTGCACACTTAATCGACTTATTCCCATACATAGCGACGTTATTGGGCACTGGGCTTGGGCAGACACCCACGTGCGCTAGCTAGCATGAGCTGTAGCCGACGTTGGAGGCGCGCCCTCCTCTGTCATGATAGTTACGGGCGAAATATGCTCTGAGGGGGGCGCTGTCTCCTGGCTGGACGAGCCGGACAGATTGGTGGTTGGGGTCCCTTTGGCTGATCCTGGTTCTGCAGCCGCATCTTTGTATAGCCGTGTGGAGCGCTGTCACCAGGTCAATGGGCGCCCCATATGAACCCTAGTCGACCAGCTGCCATATCTAGGGTTGCAACCAGGGTATGAAAACCTATCTGACCAGGTAGGTTATGGGCTGCCCCGGTCGTCGTGCGCCCGCGGATATGGCAGACGCTGCGGCAGTTCTGTTTTGGCTGGTTATTTTTGGACTGTTGCATACCTAGGCGATTTCAACGTTAGTTCGTCTTTGTTGCGCTTCAAGCGCATGGAATCATCACTTGATGAGCCTACCGCAGTGCACTTTTCACGATGATGCGGAATATGAATACTTTCCTATTGTGTCTCCCGTACATGTACTTGTCTTTGAAGCGTCTCCATGCTGCTAGATTGCATGGCTCTTTGTCCCACGGGGCCCATGCAACCAGTCTCAGCGGGAGCGTGGCCCGCCAAGGGGGGTGTTGTCGACAAACACATCCGCGCAGGTCGCGGCCATGCTTACGGCGGAGCCGCCAGGATGTGTGCACCCCAGCCAGCACGACGGCTAGGAGACCGCCTGTGCGAATGCAGGTTTCCACCATGGGTGCCCCAAAGGCCTAAACACCGCCACTACCCTGACATGGCTTTCTAGTGTACACGTCCTGACAGGGGGGAGGTAGAAGGAGAGGGGGGGGGGGGGGGTGGGGGGGGGGGCTAGATCATTGGTGGTGGACCGCCGCTGTTTGGCGCGCCTTCGTTGTACTCGCCCTTCTCGGCCTCCACGTCCGCCTTGCAGGGTGAGGCGGGCACCTCCAGCTCCGCGCGCTCCTCCTCGTTGTACTCTGCCTACCCCACACCACAAGTCAGCCCCCCCCCCCCCCCCCCCCCCCCGGCCCCCCTGTGATCCCAGCATCGCAGCCATCTCGGGCAGCAATGCCGGCGTCGATCATTTGGTGTAGGCGCCGACGCGGCAGCGACAAGAGCACTGCCTTTGAGAACCCGTCCAGCCCGCCAGATGTAAAATGCAGACGAAACCATAACGAAGCGAAAGCGTTTTTCCTTATAGGTTGCATGCAGCCCGATGTGAGGCTTGTGTAGGCTTTGAGGTGCGCCGGCACCCGGACGCACTACAGGCGGGGTGCGGCTGTGCGCACCGGAGTCGATGATCTTGCGGAGCATGCCCATCGTGCAGCGGTCGTCCGTGAAGACGTTGAGCCACTCCTCCATGCTGATCTCGCCCTCCACGCGCGTCTCCTCCCCATCCAACTGCACCCGCCAGGAAGGAGGCGCAGCCGTGAGCTGAGTATTCTCCCCCCCCCCCCCCCCCCCCCCCCCCCCACCCACCCTGCCGTCACTGGAGCGGATGTTGACAACGACACCACACCCTTCGCCGCATGCTCAAGGGCACGCGGGGCTTGCAACTTTCGCTGTCGCAAGGCGAGCGGCGACTCATCCGGAAGCTGCCCGATTCCGAGTTTCCGCACTAAACCGCGCTGTCCAAAGAGTACCGAAATGGATTTGAAGGAATACACACCGACGGAGCCGAGCGGCGCCTTGACCGCAGCATATCTCGTGCCTCAAGTCGACATCGAAGTCGGACGAGCTTACGGATGGCAGCCGGGAGCTGCTGGCAGTGGCTGTGACGGTCCGCCTACTAGTGCGAATCGACCACGCGCGAGTCTCTGCGACTGGAGCGACCCGGTAAGTACTGGCCGAGTTTCGCTGTGCTCTTTTACCGTGTCAAAGTCGCGGCCGGTGGTGCGACACGGACATGGTCCCTCCTTGACTGCATGTTTATACGTGGGAGTGACACGGTGAGTGCGAGTGATGCACGGCGGGAAATACAGCACGAGCGCGCAGCGTGAGATACTGCTGTAAATAATCCAACTTCTCCGAGCGACTGTACATTGTGCCTTCATTGGCAGAATTACATTTTCTCCCGATTACGAATAACGTGGCATTACGTACATTTCTGGCCGAGCAGGAGCAGCGACAGCCTCGACAAATGCACCTATACTTGGCAAAAAACGTTATGTATATGCTCCGAAACCGCTTACAGTGCTGAAATTGGGGCACTGTTGCAGCGTGTCTGCCACTTTGTCTGCGACTTCTCTGCGCCAAAGTAAGCGATATTTCCCGATTAGCGACGATACACCCAGCTACGATTGAGCATACTTGCGGTTGGTCGAATGGCATATAGTAATATTGCCGTATACCATCCCAACATTGAATTCCCGCGTGTCGTATGACTTTGGGTGGGGGGGGGGGGGGGGGGGAGACTTTTGTGGGAAGGTGTACATTTCTGGCCGAGCAGGAGCAGCAACAGCCTCGCAGGCGGCAGGTCAAGGTTTTTTCAGGTCAAGGGGGGGGGGGTTCCCAGCCAGATGGCCGTGGCTGTACCTTGCTCTTGGTCCTGTCTCCCACTTTGATCACAAAGTCCGTCAGCGCTGCGAGCTCATCCACAGGAAGCTTCCCATCAAAGAGGCCGGCCAGCGACCTGCGGGATCAGCACGCGCCCGGTGTCAGACGGGACCGCCGGGGCCAGCCGGGGCCAGGCAGAAATCGGTGTGCTGCCCGCCCACCCCGAGGCGCTGTCCGGAGCCACGCGATGAGGTCAGCCGCTCGTACTTGTAGATCTCCGCTCTGTCGAGGGACTCGGTGCTGTTGACGTCCTGCCGGCGGAAAAAGTCGCCGGCGATGAGGGACTGCGCCGCGTAGCGGGCAAACTCGCGCTTGTAGTCGCACTGCAAACCCGCGCGGAAGCGGCACGCAGTGCGGCGTCAGTGTGTATCCCCGGCGGCGTGGGGTGCAAGATCATTCAGGTCTACGCAGAGGGGAGCGGTCGCGGTCCGCGGCGTCACCTTCTCGTTGATGAAGTTGCCGTACAGCTTGCTCCGGACGCCCAGGGTGTAGAGGGCCACGTACGTCGTGACGGTGTGCGCCACGTTGAGCAGCACCGCGCCCGCGATCAGCGCGGTGATGAGGTTCTTGTACGAGAAAGTGCCGAAGCTGCCTGCGGGTGCCAGGCGCAACGCAATCAAGGTGGACGAAATCCATTCCGACCGACCCATCCCGTGGAGCACACGATGTCCACAACTTGACCAGTTGTGAAGGCGTCATGGCAGTCAAGCTACCTACCCACATGTGGGTTACCTATGTGCTACTGCTGGCCGCCCCCCGCGTGAAGAAGGAAACGCGGTGTATATATCTGGACATCTATCAGGACGCGCCATCAATACATCGCCAAATATCCGACCAGCTGATGCAAAACAACAACACATACTCTGCGACCCGCGAGCCCAAATTTATGGTACCGCGGGGGGCGCATTTGTGACTTGGCTACCTAAGCGCACGATGTGGCATGCAATCAGAAACAAACCACTCATGAGCGGGACGAAGCCCAGGGAGAGGGGGGGGGGGGGGGGGGGGGGGGGGCAGCCGCGGGTGGGCGGTGGGAGCGCGCGCACCTCCGCCCTGGAAGGTGAAGAGGATGCCGTACGGCTGGACGGAGGAGAGGCCGATGTTGGGCAGCTGGTCCCACAGCCGGAAGACTTGGGTGGGGCCCGGCGTCCAGAACAGCGTGGGCTTCAGCTGCGCATTGAGTTGGGGAAGGCGGCGGCAGGGGGCGTGGGGTTAGCGGACAGCAAGCATTTGAGAGCCAAGGTTTGGAGGGGGGGGGGGGGGGGGGGTACTCGCTGTGCTACTTCACCCAATGTGTAGCACGAAAATGATCCCACTGTCGATTGTTAGCATCCTTTGACGACCCCGTGCCGGCCGTCCGTACTATTTGTGGAGAAGTATAGTGATGTCCATCCATATTTGCCGTCTGCATATTATATATGAGCATAGGGCATGCTTGCACAAACGCAATTCATGAACACGTGCGCTGCTCTCTTGAGCTCACATCCAGACGAACCAATGGCTGATTCGTCAGTACAAACTGAAGAACAGTGAAGCCAGCACCTCGGGTATGCTGTAAGAATCGAAATGCAAGCTCTTGGAAGTGGGAGAACGCCCGTAGTGGGGTTTGCTTTTAGAGGTGACAGCGGATGAGGGGCGACAGCAGCGTCAAGGGTTGGGCCCACCTCGATGTTGCACACCCGCTCGTTGCGGCCGGCCTGGCCGTACGGCTGCAGCCCCTCGTTGTACAGGCTGACTGACACCTGGAACTGCACGCCCGTCACCCTGCGGGACACCGCACAGCGTACGCAGGCAGCAGGGGGGGGGGGGGGGGGGGGGAGGCGCCGCATCAGCAATGCCACACCGGTGCAGCGACATGGGAACCATTCAAAGGACCAGGCCGCAAAGGGGAGAAGGACGGCTGAGTGCAGGGGGGGGGGGGGGGGGATGGGCGAAGACGGTAAGAGGGGGGTCACCTGGCCATAGGAAGGGTGCCGTTCACCGATAGGTCCGAGTTCGCCCCTTGCGCAAGGTTGTCCCGCTGCGCGATGTCCTCGTCAAGGTCCACGTGCGCCATCTCCAACCACCTCCAGATCGGCATCTGCGGGAGTTCAACCGCGCACGTCAGAGCAGCCGCCGCCAGCCCAACACAGAGACAACACGTGCAGGGCGCCCATGGAGAGCCGATTTCCTTTACACCGGCAAACATGCAGGCGTTTTGCGTTAAGCTGGGGAGGAAAGGGTTGGGAGGGAGCGGCTTGGGCGTACGGAGATCACGAATTGGCCATCTGGCATTGAGGACAGCCGGCACAAGAGATGGGCGCAGACACACAAACACACACACATAACCAAATGTTCAGTCCTCTGTGCGCCATTGGCCGCCTTGAATCACCATGAAACCGCCCGTTGATGTCGCCATGTATATCGTCATGTGATGGGGGCGTGTGGTGCACCGGCAAAGGTTTGGGTGACGTCCTCGTCAATGTCGGCCTTCAAGCTGCACGTCAGGTCGCCCGAGTTGCCCGAGGCGCGGATGTCGCTGCTCTGGGCGGTGTACGAGAAGCTGAAGCCGAGGGTCATGTTCTCGGGGGCCACCGGCAGGGAGTGCTGCGCGCGAAAGCGCGGCGGCGCGTCAGCGGGTACGTCGCCCGGCCGGGCATCCCCATGAGCGCTCACGAGCCGCAGAGACTACACGCCCTTGTGAGAACACGTAGCGACGCACATGCCATACATGTGCTTTGGGTTCCACCACCACCACCACCACCAGCTTCGAGGGCTGCATTGACCTCCCGACCACAATATTGACTGCATAAAGCCATGACACCAAGATCACTTTTCGCATAGGCTTCTCCAGCGGAATCCGGTGCAAGAAAGCCAAGTGTTCTTGCCGACAGGTTGCATGCGGGCGCAATCGGACGGCATTCGGGTACCGGCGCGCCTCCAGGAACCCTTATCACCAGCCCCAAGTTGGGCCTGCATGCAAGCCCATAAGAACAATCGCCATCGCATCGTCTAGATTTGACCTCTGGGAGGTAGGGCGGGTTCCGCTTATCCGCCCCATATTACCGAAGCAAATACGGTAATAATCGCCCGTTGTTACCGCCCCTTACTACCGCGCCGGCACCCGTATCGCGGGCTCGTATTCTAGGCGCGCCAGCACCCGCAAGTGAAATGCATTCACTTGCAGGGTACTGTTGGCAGGGCCCGGAGATGGCGGAGATGACGGCAGGGGCATGCACGGGCGGGTTGCGGCCGGCCTCGCGCTTGAGCACCTTGATCAGCTTGTAGGAGCAGCGGCCGCTGAGGAAGGTGGGGTCCAGCGCGTACTGGCCGTCCTCCGTGTACACGGTCGCCTTGTCGGGGCAGTCCGCGAGGGCGGTGACGTTGTCGCGCGTGCGGGTGACCTCCTCGCGGATGTACGTCGCAAACATGATCTGCCCTCGCACGGCCACATGTGCGCCGTCAGCCGCCGCTCGGTCATCCACAAGGGGCACATTCTCACCCGCGACATAGTTGTGCATATGCAACCGACAGGGACGTTCCCTGTACGGGGGCAACAAGAACACAGCGCCTGCGCACCTGCCCTGCCTGCCAGAGGTCAAATGTAGACGACACTGTAGCAGAACTACAGTGTTTACACCTAAATATTGCGTGCGAGCCAAGTTTGAGGCTGATACTAAGGGTTTATATGCGCCGGCACCCATGGTTTCTGTGATCTGTATTTGGCCTGTGGCAGGTGAGGCGGTTCCTATTCGCAGTTCCCTTTCTGCTGCGCGGGCTGACGAGTGTATAGTTCTAGAGAAGAGCAAGAGCTGCAAGGGCCCAGCAAGCGCAGTGTATGAGGTGGTGGCAAGAGGGTTCGGGTTGGGGGGGGGGGGGGGGGGGGTACCGTGTCGGGGCCGATGGTGGTTGCCACGATGTCGCCATCCAGGATCAAGCACCTGCGCAGACAGGCCGGGGGGAGGGGGGGGGGGGGGGGCGCTATCTCAAAAGCCGTGCGATTGGGAGCTCCCTCAGAGGGGTGTTGCGAACCGACCCAGACAGGTACGGTGGGTCGAGCCCTCACTCGAGCGGGGTGCTGCCGTTGTTGCCAAATGACGCCGAGGCGCCGCCGCTGCTGGCCTCCAGCGTGTACTCGTAGCTGCTGCTGTTGGTGCAGTACCTTGGCGGGTTCGTCAGAGACTGCGCGGCGGCGCACAAAGGGCCGGGGGCGGGGGTCAACGTGCACTCAATAGAGGGTAAGCCGGAGGGCACATGCACACCACCGCTTCCCCGCCCCTCGCCTTACTGCCCAACTTAACCCGCATTGACCTCTTACCTCCTCCATGGCCCGGGTCAGGTTTGCGTCGCCGGCGATGATCGGCTGGAAGTTGATCTGGGGGACCTGGTTGGGAGGGGGGGGGGGGGAGGGTCATGCAGGGCGGATGAGATGATGGAGGGGGAGAGGGAGAGAGGGGGGGGGGTAGTGAAATGGCACCACTGCCAGGCATCAGCAGCGCCATTCGGTTGTTGCCCCCCCCCCCCCCCCCCCCATCGATTCTGCTCCCTACCTCGCGGTACAGGTAGGACTTCTGGTTCACCACGTCCCATGCCACGTACGCGAGCACACACATCTGGAAGAAGCGGAACATCACACCCTGCGAGCCACGGCACACAGGCGGCACATGGGCTGGGCGGTCAGGTGCTAAGCAAGGCTTCCATGAGACCATGATGCAGGTGGCTACAGAGCAGCTGGCTACGGAGGCGTTGGCGGACGTGAATACGGCACCGCACATTACGAGGCTCGCTGCATATTCGTATTGTCGCATCGTTCCGCGCAGAAGAGCGCCCCTCTTCGGGGCGGAGGCAAGATGAGGTTGCGCGGGGGATAAAAAGGGAGGGAGGGTCGAGGCAATGGGGCCGGGGACGGCTTGGGGGGGGGGGGGGGGGGGGGGCTCACGAGGCGCCAGTCGTTGATGCCGACATTCTTGTTGGCGATGAAGCCAAACGCCGGCGCGACCGCGCGCCAGCACGGGCTATCAAACACGCCCTCATTCCACCTGCGGGTGCGGGGACGGGTCGAATGCGCGCAGCCGCCTGTGAGCCCCGGCCGCCAGGGAAGCCACGCCGGCGAGTGCTGTACGGCGCCTCGGGTGTTTTGACTCCGGGGGGTTCTCGACGGTGGTAAACTCCGTCACTCGCCCCCAGTATTTAGCCCTGTGGAATGGCATTGACTACAGCGGGAGCTGTCGGTGACACCGGGCGGTACGGAACTGGATTGCTGCCGGGAAGGGCTGCCCTTAAGGCGCTGTACTAGTTTCTACTATCGTCCGGGCGGGGCTGGGGGCGTGGGGGGGAGGGGGGGGGGGGCTCGAGTAACCCCACACTGACGCTCACCCGGGTCCGCGACAGGAGCGAGCGCACTTGGTGGTGGTGGTGGTGGTGGTGGGGGGGGGGGGTTGCTCGGCCACCACCACCGTACACCAGTCCCCATCTCCTCCACCGCACCCTCCTGTTGCTCGGCGTCAGCCCGACGAAGGGATATAGGGGCTGGAAAGGGGAGACGCACCAGACCATGGTGCCCCCGCTCGGCTCTCTCTCGGATGTGCCGACCCGCCGACTCGCTGCTTCTATCGCCCACACGGCCGGCGGCACCCTGGCGTCAGTCTCACGCAGCGCAGCTCCACGTAAATCGCGGCCAGTGAGGTTAGCTCCTGCTCCTGGGAACGGCGACCAACGCGGTGAAGACGCAGAGCCGCTTCCGTTGTGCCAGCGGGTGCTGTGCGCGTAGTGCAGCGACTATGGCTTGTCGATCGTCTTGTTGGCGCTGCAGCCCGTGTACGATGGCGACGTTCGCCACTATGCCCTGCTGTAGCGACTACGCGCCGCGGTGGCGGTTGGCCTGCACTCGCTACCAGTACTCTCGACCCTCATCTCGCTGTACAGCAGTACAGGCGACTCTACAAGGTTATTAATTACAAGGTACATTCCTTGTCCGCTCGGTTGATGAGCGGTCGTCTCGTATCATCGTATGCGAGAGGTCCCGGGCGGGACTCCTGGTCGATGTATTTCGTCGTTATTATCGCCCCGGCGTGTCCTGGCCTGGGTTTACCCGGTTGATGCATTAGTCCTTCGTGGTTCGGATGCTGAGGCAATGGTTTATTAAAGGGCTATGCCAGACCTACGAGTGCGTATGGCGCAGAGGTCAAGTGCTGGGGCGGCTTCGGCCGATGTCCTAGGGCGAACTTCCCACAGCGATCTGTTTGCCGGGACATTTCTTAAGGATGTAAGGAGACAATACACACAGAATATCGATTTATACGGGTAGTTCAGCAGGATAGAAAAAACCGGACCAATATTTTCGTCAGGACCAAAAATAGGTCCTGTTCATTGCCTGTATCGGTGCATGTCTCGGTACCTGTACTCGATACGTGGCATCTATTACGTGATCTAACGCTGGTGTTGCAGGGGATTCGTCCGTAAGTGTAAATAATAATTGTATACAATTGTATAGGTGTACGTGTGATGCTGTGGCCTCTGACGTCATGGATCACGTAATTGTGGGCGCTCTAGGGTATATGATGAGGTTTCAAATGGAGTGTTGGTAGGGTGTTCGTGACCCCTCAAACAGAGCAGGGGCGGATTGACCAGGTGCGTCAGGTTTTAGTCGCACGATTCGTTGCAGGTCGTGTTTCAGGGCTTCCCGCCCAGCCGCCCATCAGACAAGCACCGCCTAGCTACCATTTTCATCCGCGGCGCGGTGCGCGCACCGCCAGTAGCGGCAGCCATCGCGGTGATGAGCAGCAGCCGCAGCGTTGCCGCCTCCTCACAGCAGTCATCGGCAGTCCAAAACGCGTGACAGTAGCAGGCGGGAGCTCGCGCGCGATCTGGTGACTGGACCGCACGGCTCAGCGAAACGCGGGTGGCCAGGCAGCGGAAGACGCAGGCGCGAGGGCAGGGCCGCGGCGTGCCGGGCGTGAGCGGCCGAGGGAGGGGCGAGTGCTCGAGTATCGTGTAATAGAGCAGGCGCGAGGGAGTAGTTGGTGATCGGCAGCGGCCGCTGTCTCCCACCATGGTCCGCCCCCCTGCTCGCCCACCCTCACCTTGTTCATAACCCCCTGCCCCCATCCCCCTCTCCCCCTCCTCCTCCTCCGCCCACGCCCCACCTGTCCAACCCACCACCCCTCTCACCGGCTCTTCCGCCGCGTGGGCCTCCGCCATATGTCTTCTGAGGCGGGAATTGCAGCGCCGAGAGGGCAGATGGAGGGGGGCAGAGGGGCCGAGCTGCGCTCCAGGTGGTGCCGCCGGCAGACCACAATGATGAGCAGGGGAGGGCTCACCCCACTTGTGCACCCCCCAAATCCCTCCTTTCTTCTCCCCTCCGCACCGCACGCGTGGCGGCACAGGCCCACAACGCCCGGCACACCATCATCCTGGTGCAGTCCACGCTGCACCAGGGCTCCAGGACATACATGGACTACGAGACGCTCACCAGTGCTGTGGACGGTGTGCGCCCCCCCCCCCCCCCCCCCCCCCCCCCTTCACCCCCTCTCGACCCCTTACGGCCCTATACTCCCTGTAGCGGGTGCCGGCGCGGCAACAACAAGGTCACCAGCAAGAATCGGCGGCCCGTGTTTAAACTCTCACTTGTTCCACCCCCAGACTCGTCACGTTCATACGGCGAATGTCACACCGAGAGCTCCGCCAGGCGAACCCCCTGACGGCTGCCTTGACATATATGCTTAGACAGTACCGAGCGGGGTTTATGTGTGGTTTCCTCATGTCACGCCGCGCCGTCAGGCAGGCGGAGGATGATGACCCCCCCCCCCCCCCACACCCCCCCCTGTAGGGGTGTGCCAGATGTTTGAGCAGAAGCTGAAGGAGCTGAACCCCAACCTGCCAAACATCACCTACGAAGTCTCCGACCTCTTCCGCTACGTCGACAGCCTGGTGCGCGCCATTGCTGCCGAACTGCCTCAATGCCCCCCCCCCCCCCCCCCCCCCGGCCCCCCACCACCACCACACACACACCGGGCCCCATGGGGTGGGCAGGCAGGCGCTGATGACTGATCCCATCCCTGTGCCCTCCGACCCTCCCTCCCCACCTTCCCTCCTCTACGCTTCCCCTCCCTCTTGCAGGTGGACATGAGCGCCCTTGTGTACGCCCCCCCCCCCCCCCCCCCCCTCATTTTCCCGCTCCCCCACCCCGGCGCATGTCTCGGCTGAGTTTACCCCATCGAGTCCAGATTCGCCTGAACGAATGCAGAGAAGCCGAGGACCCCCGGCAGATTGGCCCGGAACCCCATGGCGCGAGGACTAGGCGTACTTTTGGCTGAATCGAACACAGCGGCGGTACCAGGCAGCATTCCGCCCGGTGCTTAAAGAGTTCCGTGACGCGGAGGCATGCACATGGTGGCGGATCACACCGGCCCCTCCCCACAACTTGGACACCTCCGTGCTTCACATGCCGCAAAGGCAGCCCCCGCATATCTCGGGTTTTAGAAGTTTAGGGTTTGAAACCCTACATCTCCGCAACATGGGGCCGATGCAGTGGTATACCCGTACACCCGCCCATCCTGCCCGAGGGCAAACGTGGACGGCAGCACAGCGGGACTGCAGCGAATGTTCATATAGCTTGCATGCAAGCCTGATTCCGGAGGAGGCTTGTATTTCGGGGTCGTCTGGGTGCGTCGGCACCCGTGGATGATGACGAGCCCGCGCGCCACCAGCCGCGGCCCCACAAGGAGTCCCCCACATGTGTTGAGCCTGGCCTTGCGCAGCATAGCCGGGAATGGGATTGAGGCCCACCCCCCCACCAGCCGCCCGATCCTCTGCCTCCGTTCCGCCCGATGACGGACGGACCTCTGCCCCCCCCCCCCCCCCCTTTCCGTTTCGGTGACCCGCCCAGGTACGACCCCAAGACGATGGCCTACCAGCCGCACGACAAGGAGTGGATCAAGAACCGCGTGTTCAACCACCTCAAGAAGCAGGTCTCGTGAGGGGGCGGGGCAACGCCAGGCCGCCCTGGAGGTGCATGCGTCCACTCGTCTGCGGGAGAGCAGCCGGCCGGGCGGGCAGCCCCCCCCCCCCCCCCCCCCTCTCCCCCCAAAACACCTTACGCCGTACTGCCCTTCCGTGGCAGGCTCCGAATGTAGCCAAATTTTGGGCATGTTGACGCCGGAATGCCTGCCACGTGGCCCACGCACAACGCACACACCTCCTGCCGCGCACAAGGTGGGCGCCCAGAAGGATATCGGGCGCCCCTCAGGGCACAACCGCACCCCGTTCCCTCCGGGTGCATGCGAGGTGCAGCGGCAAAACGGAGAGGTGAGGCTGATCACGCCTCACCGCCAAGCCAAGCCAGGTTGTCCAAGAAGGGGCGCTCAAGGGCGATATATACACGAGTGACGTCGGCTCCCGGTGGGCCAGGGGTCCAACCCTAAACCCTAAAAACCCTAAACCATAAAACCCAAAACCGCGGGGGGGGGGGGGGGGGGGGGGGGGACACCGCTCTCTCTTGGGATTAGGGGCCTGGCCTTCAAGGGATGGATTGCATGCCATGGGCATAGCCGACCCTACGCGGGTTCGTGCAGTCGGGCTGTGAGATAGTTAAAACTGTGAGAGGAATGAATCAGTTGAAAGAAATTTCAAATTACGAGTGTACATCCATCCATCCATACATACACATAGACACGTACCAGTACATAGGTATGGCCCAATAGCTCCAACGCCGCGGTGTTGGTCCAGTGTTGCCTATTGCTTGGTGGATGGAACCATGGCGGGCAGGGGATGAGAGGGGCCGATGGGAGGGAGGGGGGGGGGGGGGGTGTCCGCTGGCAGGTGGGCTGCATGTGTGCAGAGTGGTGCCGCGGAGCGGTATATATGTATATATACATAGATCTAAATATATATGCACATACATGTATACATATACATGTATGAATACATGTATATATATATGTGTATATACATATATAATTTATATATATGTATATAGTATATAGTATATATAGTATATAGTATATAGTATATAGTATATAGTATATAGTATATAGTATATAGTATATAGTATATAGTATATAGTATATAGTATATAGTATATAGTATATAGTATGTATTTATTTATTTATCGATGTGCACATATACATACATACATATATAGTGCAAAGCCTGAGGGGCCGGTAGGGAGGGTCATACAGCGCATTCCAATCCCTCCTTCAAGTGCACCTGCCGGCATCTCGTATGAAGCCCCAGGTGCCCCTGTACGCGCAGGCAGCGCGGCGCATGCAGACCGCGGTTCGGAGGGGGCGTGCTTGGTGGTTTTAAAGGGGGGTAGGGGTGCGGGTTGTCCTTACAGATGGCGCGCCGCCCAGCGGCGACTCACAGCTCATCGTGTGCCTGCGCAGCACCACCCCGGGGGTCCACAGGCAGTCAGCACGCAGCCACCTGCCCCAACCCGTCGTTCGGATGCGGGTGCGTGTGGCAGTACGGGGGAGGCGGTCCTCCGCTGGCGCAGCCGCACATCACAGCAAGTTGCACCCTGTCAGATGAGCCTTTCCTCCCACACTTTGGGGTTGCTATACATCGCTGCTTACGGCCGGTTTAGAGTTTTAGGGCTTTTCGGGTTTTTAGGGTAAACCCTAAACCTACACCTAAAAACCCCTAAAACCCTAAACCCGCAAAGGAGGACAGGAACTGCATTCACCCGGCGAAAATCTATCAGAGTGCACCACCAGCACAGCAGGGGGACACTCCGACTTTCGCACTGCAAAATGGTTCGTTGTTCTGGCGCCAGTTACAAGCCCGACTAGAAGCTGCAGTATATGAACGCGCCATACCGCATGTAATGGGTACACGGTAATTGGAACACGGCGAGCGAGGAAACTGGCCTGCCTGGCTGAGGTCAAATGCAGACGCAACTGTAGCGGAACGATGGCGAATGCTCTTATTATAGGTTGCATCCAATCATGACTGAGGCGTATGAGAAGGGCTCTTATGGGGGCGTCGGCACCCGTAGAAGCTGGGCGATGAATAGGGGGGGGTGGCTCGGCTCCGCTCGCTGCCGGGTGCCCGCACCTCGTTCATGAAGGCCGTGAGCTCCGCCAGCTCGGCGCGCGCCGCCGCCATGTCCTCCGGTGTGCACACGACAGGCGTGCGCAGCAGCGCGGCGTACTCGCAGCGCGACGGCTCCTCCACGCCCGCCAGCTCCTCCGCGGCGCCGCACTCGAGGCGCACGCGCATGCTGCGCGCCGGCCCCTGCCAGCAGCCCTGCCCCCCGGTGAACTCGAGCGCGCCGGGGCCGTACGCCGCGCTGCCCGACTTGCCGAGCAGCACCGAGCTGTGCCCCTCCTTCTGCCGCGCCTCCCCGTTGATGCACACCTGGCAAGCACGCCTCCCCGCATCAGCTGGGCTCCGCTCACACCAGCACTGCCATTCTCACCTTCTTCGGAGGCCGCTGGCAGACAGGGGCTCGGCTGGCAAGAAAGGGAGGGAGGAGTAAAAGGGGGGGGGGGGGGGGGGGGGGGGGGCTGTGCCGCCCGGCGCACACCTCGTAGGTGTACTTGTCCACCTTGGAGGACACGCACTTGCCGTCCAGCGCGGCCCACACGCCGTCGGGCCCAAAGTCGGTGCCCAGCTTGGCGGTCAGCTTGGTGCGCTCCTCCTCCAGGGCGCGCAGCTCGCGTTCCTGGGCGCAGCAAGGAGAGGGAGGGGGAGCACAGCAAACGGTTGCGAAATAGTTGGCATGTTCAACGGCACCGGAGTAGAGCACCGCGGATGTTGTCATTCCACTGCGGGTGCCGAGTCACGGCAGGTGGAAGACCGAATACCAGTCGGAGCATTCACGCACAAGTAGCATAGACTGTAAGCTCGGGGGCTCTCGGTGGTCTCGGTCCGGAGTGGCGCTCTTCCGTGGGAGGGGACGGGCACAAGGCGTCCCAAGGTCCGTCCGTTGTTGGATTTTGAGTTTTGGTTCAGAGACGGTTCGTTTTACGTTGGTTATCCGTCTAACATTCGCGATTTTCAACATTCCGGTAGCGACTACCTTAAACATGGCTCGGATTGTCATAACGTTTGCTGTGAGGTGCGAAGAAGGAGAGGGGGGGCACCTGCAAGCATGGTGCGCTTCGACCCGATATCAGTGAACCTGGCACCCAGGCTGTGAGGGAACATGCCAAGATGGAGTGCGCGGCATGACCGTGCAGCGGCGCCCACCTGCTTGGAGAAGTCGTTCTTGATCCGCTCGTTCTCGCTGTCCTCTTCTCCCTCTGGCAACATGAGACCGCACGTTAGCGGGAACGCCGGGGCGGCGAGCGACCTACCGGTGAGCTACCGGTGAGCGTCCCCTTCTTGACGAAGACTGCCCCACCCTTTACCCCTACCCCTAGGGGGTCGATAAACCACGGCCGCCTCCATCACCGTGATCGGCGGCAGACATGACCCTTTGGGTACAGTATCCGTACACACATACACTAAACCTGCCCGCCTGCCAGCCTGTATGTCTCTATGCTGAATTTACAAAACTATAGGCTCGGGTTGGAACGGCGTGCACGGCTCCGACTCACCGGCACCGACGCCTTCCTCCTCGCCGGTATCCCCGCCCTCGTCCTCAAACCCGCGCTCGTGCTCGTAATCGTACGGCTCGTCGCCGTCCCAGTCCGTCTCCCCGTAATCGCCACCATCGTCCCGCGCATCGACGTAATCCGCCTCCCCGTAATCGCCGCCATCGTCCCGGCTGCCGCCGTAATCCGCCTCCCCTTCGCCGAAGTCATAGTCTGGCGTGTAATCGAGGGAATAGTCATGGCCGGCGTAGCCGTCGTAGCCGGCTGCCTCACCTTGGTCGTATTTTCCCCCGTCGTCAACGTCGTCTGACGCCGAGCCGGCGCCTGCAGGAGGCCACAGGGCTCCCGCTCAGCGGAGCCAGCACAACCAGAGGGGCAACTTTGGGGGGGGGGGGGGGGGGCACGGCGCAGCTCTACGGGCGGGTGCAAAGCAAGGGAGGGCTATGGGGAAGGGGCCACCTGCTGCGTCTGGGTCGCTGGTCCACCTGTGGCCACAAGCCGCGAGGAGAGGTTGGGAGGACGAGGCGGGAGTGGCATTGAGGAGGGGCCAGGAGGGAAGGCGGGGGGGGGGGGCGGGGGGGAGGGGGGAGATCACGATTTCACTCAGTCGGCAAAGTCAATGCTGAGAGAGAGAGAGAGAGAGAGAGACTCAAAGACAAACAAAGGTGGTGTGCAGTGGTGGTGCAACGGCGAGAGGCTACAGTATTTTTTGTACCACGGTACAGGGCGTGACACCTCCATGCGGTCAAACTCGGTCACGATGTCGACTGACATACAGTCGTTCACCGCCTCCCACAAGGGCGACTCCGTATATGGCCTAAACGAAACGGTGCGGCCACAGGTACACCAGGATATTCCTGTTCATCCAGATACCAGACGTCGTAACGGCTCGAGACACGTTGGACCATTTATCGACGACTGCCGAGTGGATAACCTGTGCTGCGACATAGGTAACTTTACGAAACCATTCACCCCGCAGATGCACAGCCACCTTGGTTGTATAGGACGGGCGACCATTGCCCGGCTCGACAGTGATTATGTCGGGGAAACGAGGACCGTTACCAGCAGGTTGGTCGCCTGCTGCTAGTGGGCCGACAAACTGAATCAGATTTTCGTTTACTAGATTCTCAGCACGGTACGGCCAACGCACGTCATTCTTCAGCTCGTAGTGATAAACACGTGCCTCATACATGAAGCTGTCTACTCCCTCGATAGTAACACAGTCGAAGATATTCCGATCCTCCGGGTTCATGACTATTCCAGTTTCTGACTGCAACATACGAGTTGCGACTTCGCGAACCGATAAGTCGATGAGACATGAGGATCCACAGGGCAGAAAGGCACTGTTACTATGATTTGGTTCAATGGTCATCAGAATATCACGTTCAGCACCAACCCCTGAGCGTGAAGTCACAATCACTGAGGCAGTGACTCCGTCGTCGTAGGGCAGCTTGGTGTGGGCGTCCCTCTCGCGAGACACCAGTTGCGCGCGGGTATACTTGCGCCTCATAGCACCACTCATTATACAACAAACGATCGTGCTTTGCAGTGGAAGACTTGACAAATCTGGAGCTCGCACTCGCTCTGAAACCAGTGCAAAGCACGCTCGTTTGTTTTATAATAATGGAACGAGTGTTTGTGTGATGATGAGTTTGTTGTGGAACTCCAAATACATACATGCGATTGTACAAACGCCGCCTGTAGAGGGTGCTGACGCAACGTTCCCTGTCCATATCCCATATCCGGGGGGCGCAAGGTGGCGGGGGTAGCGAGGTGTACAGAAGGTTAGGGGGGAAGCTAATATGGGGGGGGGGGGGGGGGGGGGGGGGGACCTGGCAGCGATCCGCCGGCCCAGCTCCTCCGGATCGAGATCCTCGTCCGGGATCTCCGCCTCTGCGGCCTCCTCCGGATTCGCCTCCTCTGCCGCCACCTCCGCCTGGCACGGACACCGCGCCCACGTGACCCCCAGAGGCAGGTCCACTCGCAGGAACCCCACCCCCGCCCAGCCAGCCGGACCGCATGCGCAGGCCCGCCCCTGACTGCTCTTGCGCCTGTGCCGGCATCATGCACTCCAACAACCCTGCAGCTCCTACAACATCCGGTGGGCTGCACCCTTCCCACGCTGCGCGCTGTACCTCACGCGCAACTCCTAGGAATTGCCAGTTTGCACAAGGTAGCAACGTGGACTGTTTCCTTCCCCGTTGTCGCCGGGGTGGGGGGTGAGAGGGGGGGGGGGGGGGGGGGGTCACCTCCGGCTCTGCCTCGCCGGCGGCGCCGTCCTGGTCGGTGCCCTCCGCGCCGCGGGCTTCCTCCGCCGCGCGGCGCGCCTCCTGCCGCTGCCGCTGCGCCTCGGCCTCCTCCGCATCGATAGCTGTCTTCTTCACTGCACAGCCGCAGCGCCCGCCCCGCCGTCAGGCACCCAGTCGCCACCACCACCAGCCCCACAATGAATTGGGCGCAAGTTTGGAGTGAGTTGTGTACGGGTGTGGGCTGTGTGATTTCGGGGCAAACTGAGCCCATCATGCATCCCCAAATGTAGGCGTAGTGGCGCTGAATAGAGGATGGTTTTGCTGACATTGGGGTGCTGGCAGACAGCGGGCGGAGGTGAGGGGGGAGGGGGGGGACCTCGCAGCTCCGCCACCACTGCCTGCTTGCCTTCGATCTCCGCATCCAGCTGCCCAAGGCGCTGCGCCCACGCGCTCTTGGCCTCCACCGCACTGCGAGGCACCGTCAGCGGTTTACCGCCCCTCTCTAGCCTACCCCCCTCCCCCCATTCTCCCCACCACCGTCTACTCCTACAACCCCCAAGCTGGCCCTCCTCTCCCGGCGGCAAGCGGCAGCGCTCACCGCTTGACGTACTCCTCGCGCGCCTGCAGCCCCTCCGAGTAGTGCGACAGCTTGCGCTCCAGCTCCTGACGCGACCCCCCGCGCGGCTGCCTCAGCACACATTCCAATCCACCATACGGGGCCGAGCGACACAGCGCGAGGGAGCCGGGGAAAGGGGGGGGGGGGGGGGGGGGGTCGACCGGTTGGCACCAGCGGTGGGCCCCACCTGGATGTGAGACTTGGCAGACTCCAGGCACTCGTTGGGGCATCTCCCCTTGGGCTCGTCAGAGCCATCGCAGCAGTCTGAAGGAGGAGAGGGGGGGCATGCTCAGCCTCCTGCACGCCCGTCCCGCACCCAGCAGCCCCAAGCCGTGCATACATAGCCCATCTGGCAGAAAGCGCAAAAAGGGTAGGTAAGGGGGGGGGGGGGGGGTGGGGGGCTGGGAGGGGGGTGTGGAGGCATGCCTCACCGCACACGCCATCGTTCACAAAGCTGGAGGGCAGCGCGCGGGCGGTGTGGCCGCGGTTCCGGCAGTAGAAGGTGCCCCGCGGGCAGGCGGAGGTTCCTGCACATTAAGCGATATTCAGGTAAGGTGGAAGGTGGGAAGGCGGTGGGTCATTTGGGGGGCACTTCACCATAAATGAAATAAAGTTAATTCAACTAAGGCGGTTAAAACGGAAGGGGGCGGGGATTTTGGATCTGTGGTTGGGTCGGTCTGACTTGTGGTGCTGGCTGTTGCGGAAGCGGAGGGGAGAGGACAGCGGCGGCGAACGCAGGAGAGGAGACGAGGTGTTGAGGATCAACCAGCCCGGCGGCGGTTGGTTATTCCAAGGGGTGAAAGCCCGCAAGCGAAGTCTCGTCGTTTTCTCCCACGACAGGTGAGAGCAGTGAGGGGAGGCGGGGGTAAACGGGGACCTGGCTCGTCGCTGCCGTCCACGCAGTCGCAGAAATCATCGTTTATGGCGTGGAAGGGCACGACGGCGCTGCCATCCAGGCAGGCGAAGCTGCCGGAGGCGGCGGCAGCGGCGTAGGGTTGGCCCACGGCGGGGTCCACCCCGCGAGGGAGCGACACGGCCGCGGCGCCCGACAGGCTACTGGCCAGCGCTACCAGCAGAGCGGCTAGGGCGGGGATCCCGCCTCCAGGAGATGCCATCCTAGCGGAGCCTCGCTAATGGTTGGGTTGATTTAAAGGAAAGGGCAGTATGGAAGGGGGAGTGGGGGGCGACAGGATGGCCGGGAATGGTCCCACAGTAGTGGGTGCTGCGGACGACGATCCCAGCAGCAGTCGGCGGCACCACCGATCAGCAATTATATGCAGCGCGCTTCGTGCTGCTGCTGGGGCGCGCGCGCGGATGTCTCGCCATCATGTACAGGTACAGGCACTGTAACCACGAGGTGGATGGACACACGGGGACCCTAAAGACGGTACTGTAGTCGCTATAGGGTACAGGTACCCTAATTCACCGTGTTGAGCAGGATTCCAGCTGCGCTAGCCCTACTGCACCTGTACCCGTAGCCCGAGAACCCGACGTTTACCCTATATACAGGATTGTGACGCGAATGACGCCGCGAGCAAGCATTATTCTGCGCGCCGCCCCGGCCATGCAAGCCCCGCTCAATATTGATGGGGTTGGTGCGCCGAACCACACCCTGCCACCGATGAGAGACGACAGCAGCACGTAGGTAGTTCCCGAAGCTCCCAGTGAGTGCTCAAGGCGCCACTGATAAAGCACACTCCTGGGCCCCTGTATCATAGTCCCGCGGGCAACGTGCGAGCAAACGCCTACTGCTAGATAGACATCGGCGGGAAAGGGCAGAGCTAAGCTTCCGGCGGCGCGGGGCGCGCGAGCTTGGTCGACACATTGTCAGCACAGAGCTCGCCTGTCGCCGACATCTGCGTCACGGCGGCTACCCCCTCTTCCCTTCCCCACGGCCGCCCCAGGGGCGTGTAGCCGTTTTTCACTCTTCCGGCGGCGACAAACAGGACGAGTAGGTTCACAATGAAGGACCGGTGTTCTACTGTGTCGCGGAACGAGAAGGACTTCATCCTCAAGGTGGAATCCCCCCCCCCCCCCCCCCCCCCCCCCCTCTGCCGCTTCTGCTGCCCCCCCCCCCCCCACCCCCCCCCCCCTGCCCCTGGCCTGACTGACATGTGCCGAATTCCGGCACGCAGGCGCTCACCGAGCAGAACCTGCGCGTGGACGGAAGGAAGCCCTATGATTTCCGGCCGGTTGACATCAAGGTGCGCGCAAACAGCGCCCTCCTCTAACGCCATAGCCCCAGCAAAATGCTCGTGTAATTTCATCCGGGTTTGTTTGCAGCAGCACCCACCGATGTCTAGACATCCGGCGATGTTCTCGCTCCTCACTGCCGACATGCATCGTGCAGTTTGCGCTGGATGACAGCTCCGCCACCGTGCGGATGGGGAAGACCATGGCGATGGCGGTGGTGACGGCTGAGATGAAGGAGCCGTACCCGGACAGGCCAAGCGAAGGTAGCCTCCCCCCCCCCCCCTCCCCCCCTCCCCCTTCCCCGCAGCCCTGCTACGTGCCCCTTGCAGCCCCTGCCCGCTGAGTCCAGGCTCGCCGCACCCCAGGTGCCATCCAGTTCCAGGTGGAGTTCAGCCCGATGGCCAGCTTGGAGTTTGAGCCGGGGCGGCCCGGGGAGGCGGCGATTGAGGTGGCGCGGGTCATCGAGAGGAGCCTGCGTGACAGCCGGGCTCTGGACACCGAGTCGCTGGTGATACTGTCGGGAATCAAGGTGCGCCGCCTGCCCGACACGGAGAGGGGCTGGGAGGGGGCGCAACTGCGGAGTCAACGGGACCGGAGCCCGCGTACGCGAGCTCATAAAGCCGGGGTGGAAGCGGCAGCGGAGCCTCCCTGAGCGTGCGTCCCCTGTTTTGTGCGCAGGTGTGGCATGTGCGCTGCGCCATCCACGTCCTCGACCACGACGGCAACCTCATGGACGCCTGCTCCCTGGCCGCGCTCTCGGCGCTCACCGTCTACCGGCGCCCAGACGTGAGGCCCCTCCCCGCCCTGCTTGTCGCCCGTGCCCACGCCCATGCGGGCCTCAGAGCAGCGCACCCCATACCTCTCCCGCCCGCTGCCCCCAGCCCTGAGGTAGCCCGCCTGCCACTGCAGGTCACGATCGGCGGCGCCACTGGCAAGGAGATCACGGTGCACCCTGTTGAGGTGCGGCTGCCGCTGGGGATACGGTGCCTGCATGGCCTGCGGCGTCGTCTGGTGGTGTGGGGTGATGCGCTGCTGGGCTCACGCGCTGGCTGGCTGCCTGACCAGGTCAAGGAGCCGGTGCCGCTCACGATCCACCACATCCCACTGGCAGTCACCATCGCGCTGTTTGAGGTGCGGGACGGCCCTGGAAGGTCCCGGCTGCCCTGGCGCACTGGGCGCGCCGCTGAGCTGTGATGGGCGCGCCGCAGGATGGCACCACCGTGGCGGTGGACCCCACGTTCAAGGAGGAGGCCACCATGACGGGGCAGCTCACCTGCGTGCTGAACAAGCAGGAGGAGCTGTGCTCCCTCCAAAAGCGCGGCGGCGTCGGCATCGCGCCAGAGATGGTCGGCAACGCCCTGTCTGCACCTCTCTGCCCCTCTCCGCCCCCCTCTGCCCGGGTCGCTTCCCCGATGTGACTTCGCTCTGAATTGCCAATGTCGGGTTTTTAGGGTTTTTAGGGTTTTGGGTTTGCAAAACCCTAAAAACTTCGCCTCCAATTCAGCCCCCTTTTGTCTGCCTCTGTCCTCTAGTCTGCGTGGTAAACCGCCCACTCCCTCCCCCCCGGCCCCTCGTGGCCTCCATTCGGGGCGTTGGTGGTGGCGGGGAACGCGCGCTGTGGCTGCAGGTGGACCACTGCATCAGCGTGGCGGCGCAGAAGGTGGCGGATCTCACGGAGCAGCTGGAGGCCGCCCTCGCTCGGCACAGCATGGCGCGCGTGCAGGCACGGATCCGGCGGCACGCTGCGGCGCCCGTGGCGGCCGATGCCGGCGGGCTGCCGACTGGCGGCCGGGCGGCTTGGCGGGCGGCCGCCATCAGCATGCGCACTGCGGAGCAGCTCGCGGCGCCGGCGGCCGAGGCAGCGCCTTCGGAGAGCAGCAGCAGCGAGGAGGATGACGCGATGGACGCCGCTGCGGATGTCAAGCTTGAGGAGGCCTCTGATGCGGGCGAGGAGGAGGGCGGGGGGGCAGGCCAGCTGCCGCCCGGCGGGCTCCTCATGCCCGCGGTGGTCCGGGCGGCAGGGCTGGCGGGGCCGGTCGGATCCGACGCGGAGCGCAAGTCACCCAACAAGCGGAAGGCCAAGCGCAAGCTGCGCGCGCCAGGGGCGGGGCAGGATGCCGATGACGCGATGGGTGACGACTTTGCGGACATCGCGGCGGTGATTGCCGGCGCGGCCGCCAAAGCGGGCCGGCCAGAGGGCCTGCAAGGCGCCATTAAGCCCAAGGGGCGCAAGCGCAAGTGATCAACGGGACCGGCAGGGCGCAACCAGGTGGGCAATGGGAAGGCTGCAGGGGGGGGGGGGGGGGGGGGGGGTTCCAGCAACCCGCTGGCGGTGACAAGCCGTGTAGTGTCATCTACAAGCTGTGTTGACTGTAAGACTGCATGGCAGATGGAGACATGGCGCCGTGCCTGACCGCCAAACGCATTTCGTGTAGCCTGAGGGACTGCTGATCTTGGTGTGTGCTCATATCCACCCTGCTCTCGACATGGCAGATGCTGACACTACGCCTCAGTACCCATCCACCGCCAATGTCCCTCCACCACCCGAGGCAACTGCTGTAGCTAGGCTGGTGTTGGCTATGCAGGGGGGAGGTAGCCACACTCTGCCAAGCCCGGAGTGCCGTAGGTGGTTACAGTGAAAATCAGCGCAGCGTCACAAGATGAATGCTTCTGCAGTCACCCCATTCCATCACCCAGCATGTAGGGGCCTCCAGTGGAAAATAGGAAAATAAATACGCATCGGCGACTGAGCACATGATGACGCCAGAGGGCTGCGCTGGACCAGTCTTTGGGTCATTGATCACTGAAATTAAAAAAGCCCTGGCAAAAGGTGCCCAGGGCACCAGGGGCGCCGCTGCGGCATCAATGAAATGACCGGGTCAGCGGGCCTCTAGCCAGATGCTTGGCCTATCTACACAAATTGAGAATCAGCTCATTCCGGTCCGAACACGGACGGTGGGGCTTGGATGGAATACAGTCCGTGCCAGCTGGATGACTTGCCGTCCATTAGGTCATCAGCTAGATATAGTACAGCACAGCAGTCTTGATACACAAGTGCTACACGGCCCTGTGGTGACGCGGGCGCGTGAGAATAATCGAGCTAGCTAGTGTACAGGAAAGGGGGGGAGGGGGTTCCTGGAGCTTCATGGAGCAGCCACGGTGATACCCCCTCATAAAGAGCTTGAGAGGCTTGTTGCGCAGCGCGAATAATGCCGCGTATGCAGGGAGGGAGACGAAGAGTACAGGTGTGGGGATGGCCTTGGTGTGGGGTGCGTCCTCAACATGCCGTGGCCTTGGGCAGCTGGAACGCCGAGCCCAGCGAGGGCTTGCCGGCCCATGGGGATCCGCCCTGCTCCGGCTTCACGACCAGGGACTTCGCCGCGGCCACCAGGTTGCTCGTCTTGGGCTGCTTGATGGCGGCGTGACAGGCCGTGGGGCGGCAGACGGTGAACTGAATGGGGGGAGGCAGCTGCAGCGGCTGCGACTTGGCCGCAGTGGTCGGCTCTGCGCTCGGCTGCATCGCTGGCTGGATGGGGAGCATCATGGCTTGGGGCTTGCTGGCCAGCGGCGGCGTCATGGGGATGGTCATTGCGGGGAGGCCGCGTGCGGGCTGGTTGGTCATCGGCGTGAGCAGGCGGCCATCCATCATCGCGAAAGGGGTCGGCAGGAAGGTGATGGGCTGCCCGGCAAAGATGCCGGCAGGGTAGATGGGCATCAGATGGGCGCCGTGCTGGAGGCCTCGCAGCATCGGCGAGGGGTAGCTGGCGGGGTGCGGGTGCGCCGACCACTGCGGCATGGTGGGCGCTGAGCGGGCCGCACTCGTCGTCGCGGTGGCGGTCGTAGGCACGGGCGCCGCGGGCTGAGCGGCGGGCGGCTGCGACGCAGGCGGTGCGGCGGGCGTCTTGTCGGCGAGCCCCACCTGCAACACGGCGGCTTGCTCGAGAATGCTGAAGCGCGACTTGCGCTTGGTGATGCCGTTGAGGCGCATGAAGTGCTTCTGCGCGTGGCTCGCGACCTGCGTCGGCGTGCGCGTCTGCACGTAGTAACGAGAAATGCCGCGCCAGTTCCCCTTACCGAGCTTCTTCAGCCCCGAGATGAAAGCGAGGTGCTCGGTCTCAGACCACGGCTGACCTGCGAACAACGGCGGGTGCGAGATAGCAGGATGTCAGCACACATAGCGAGCCACGATGAGGCCACCCGCCAAGCTGCGGACGAATGTAAAAGCGACGCCCGTAGAACTCAGGGATCCACGCCAAGACCCCTAGCCGGAGAATCGACACAGACTGATCCAACACGATCCGCGACAGGTACCGCTTTCAGATGGATGGCCCAAGCAGATGGACTGCTTGCTGGTTGGGATCATTAGGTAGCTGAAGAATATACAGGTAGTGACTACAGGTATCCGTATGTAGCACTACGAGTACATCAGGTACTCATGAATTCCAGGAGGCCCAAAATGACAAATCTACCACTCGGAGATAACAGAAGCTGCTCAACTGTCGGCCGGAGACACAGACCCCCCTAGGTGCCTGAAGTGCCGCACCCTTTTCCACTGGGAACGACTGGGCTGTGTTGACTAGATGGACCCTATTACATTAAAGACAGTAGGTATAGTGATTGTAATGGTGGCAGTGTGCCTTGCGCGATGCCAACATCGCCACATTCGCATCTGGCCCACCTTCCCCAATACGTTTAGGTCCCACAGGACCTCTCCTGAGCTGGGCTATGACCGTACTTTGCCGACGCTTCCGTGGCACTTCTAGCGAAATAAGTACCCGCGTGCAAAATTTGGTACGCGCGTAGTCGCTATTACAGACGAGTGGACGGGCAGTTCGGCCCGCAACGCCCCGGACGGGTTCAGGTACTCGGACCGGTTACCAGTATCAGGTAGTTAGCGACTACAGCAAAGGCACACGTACCAGTAGTCGCAAGTGAGTTGTTCGGGTATAATCCCGAATCCACACGACGCTGTCAGTGGCGCTGTAGCGACTAAGGATTACCATGCTAGTCGCTATATGACAACAAGCACAGGTACAGGTAGTCGCTAATCCTTTCAGATAGCGTTACATGTACCCGGAGAGATAGCGCTACATGTACCCTGGAGATAGCGACTAGGATTATCTCTCCAGGGTAATCGCTAGCGACTATTTGATTCATGCTGGTATAGTCGCGAACACCTAGTACGAATACGCGTGCGAGTACGAGTTGCAACCGCCCCGGAACGTGTTCTGTACTCGCACCCGCGTCTGAGACGCGCGGGGTATGAGCTGGCTGGTGGTGGACGCTGGCACTAATACGGGTGACCTGCAACCCACACAGCGACTACAGGGTCGCTACCAGATAATGCTGAACGACTACCTGTACCTACGAGACTGAGTGAATTACAAACCCGCAAATTACAAGATAGTACCCACTTGTACGTGAGCTAGCTGCAAAAGGCGATCAGGAAGCCACTTGTACGAGTAACGACTACGCTGAATCGAACGCGTTTCTATCGATACGATTTGTGTGGAAGATTTTGCGTGCGGTGGACGTGGACTCCCAGTTTAGCCGAGGGTTGGGTGCAGTCGACGCAAGCAGGGTGGGGATTTCAGCAGCGTAATCGAAATATCAAAGTTCCGTCATTAAACTCCGGTGATGACATCGGAATATCGCCCCGGCTCATCAATCATATCACGCGGACGGATAGATAGGGCAGAATCACGGACGAATCAGTTCGTACCGTACCGGTAACTACTGCTGTACTAGACGGCGCAAATGAAACGCCGCGGGTGTTTATATAAATCGGAGCGAAATCCAAGAGGTCCGGAGTTATCTGTACCTAGCGACTACGAGTACAGGTACCAGGCGGTACTCGTACCTGTACTGCTGTCGTAGGGTTTTTTGACCGACAGTAATCTATTGGTAATCATCGGAGGGAGAATAAAGGAGAGAGGGAGGCGGGGCAACACGTGGGCCACACGGACAACCTTGCCGTGGTCGAGGGGCTCAGGTGTACCGGGACTCGGGACTTGTAACCAACCCACAGATACGAGACTCGAGAGAGTGATATCGTGCGGTGTGTGCACGCACAGGCGCCTTGGTAACGGCGGATGGGGGCGGCTGTTGCGACAGGCGGTCCACAAACTCGTTCCCAATCCAGCCGACGCAAGGAACTTGTCCACATACGAGGCGGGAAGCAGAGACTGCCAGACGATTCAACCGAGAGCGGATTTTGCTATCAGATATCAATCAGGTCAGGTCAGGAACGACACGTAAGAACAAGGTACGGGGAAGGGACGGTCAGTGCTTGGGGGGGTCTCCAGCGTTCCCGATACCACCCAAGCACATTACGGTCGGTGTCACGTGAAAAGGACCGCGCTGGCAGAGGTCCGATACCCGGATGCCGCATTGGGCGATAATTACTACACGCAGCCAAAGTGCTGACGTATTGCGGTTAAGTACGAGCAAGACAACGGACATAATGTCACCAATACGAGTACTAGACGCGCGACAGCGCACCGCCACCGCGCCGGGTGAGCAACGCCGCGGGGGCCGCGGCCGGGCCCGGGGAGGAGGCCGCGCAACGCCGCGGCGTTGAAGTACGCAGGGGGCGAGGAGAATCTCACCCTTTTTGGAGGCGGCTGAATTATTGGAGGACGCCGTGCCAGGGGAGCGAGTACTCGAAGAGTTAGCGGCCGAAGCGGTGCCGTTGGAGAAAGAAGGCGTGGCAACATGCTGCGACGCCGGGTGCTGGATGTTGTTGGGCGTGTTTGCAGACTGCGAAGTCCGCGCAACAGCCGCGGTCGCGTCCGAGCATCCCACGACCAGGCGCGGCGGAAGCTGGAAGCCAGCGGTGAGGCTGGATGCCGTCATGCTTTTGGCGGGCGGAGCGGTCAGTCAGCGGAGGATGTGCTGGCAGACAGACTCCCGACGACAGGCCAACGGATTGTCGTGAGGGCCGGAACTGACGTTGTGCCGTGGAGCAGAGATGATTATGGCCTTTACTTGGCTGGCTGGACTGGGAGGCGTTGCGGGTACTACAGGTCCCTGTAGGTCAGTATTGCTCGCGTGCGGTACCTGTACTTGGTACCTGTACCTGCACTGGTGCTGATGCTGTCGATCACGCCAATCTGGCAACTTTGAACTTTCAAATGCGCGCGTGGCAGTGTGGCGCGGTCCATGGATGCCAGGTTGCCAGCGTGCTGTCCCGCCTGCAGTGCAAAAAGATCAAAAAATCACCATCGGCCGAAATGAACAATACTCAATGAGCTTTTTAAAACGGGTACCACGTCGTGCGTCCGGGGTACTGTGCACCAAAAAAGCTCAAAAGACGATCACAACGGATACATGGGAGACCTGTTCCGTCCAAGAAACCTCGCGCTGTCTGCCCGTGACCGTCCGTCTGGCGGAGTACATTTCTTACGTGCTTTGGTCCAGGGTGGCGTACGTCTCAAGCCCTGCTGCCAGGCAATAATGCTGGCTGGCCCGGTGATTTAGCCATTTGTCTTATTATATTAATAGCATCTCGAATCATTGGGCTGGATATGAAGGCCAGTAAGATTTGTCAGTGTGTTTTAGGTACCCCCCCCCCCCCCCCCCCCCCCCTCTAATCTGACCCGCCCCTGTGTGATTACATGAGCCAGCTGCAAAATTCAGACCCGCCCCTCCATATGTAATATTAAGTTTTGTAGCTGGCTGAGATCTTGTGTAAAGTACTAATGACATCAGTGTCCAGGGAAAAAGTGCTGCAACTGTCCATATATTGTAGCTAGGGGCAGCTGCCATACATGTAGGTGTGCATATCAAGGCATGAGGGCAGCATTCAGAGCACAAACCACACGATTAAAGTAGTGTTCTATGGCTGCCCCTACCCCTTCTGGCTTGTGCCCACCATACAAATGGTCATATATTTGCTATGAGTGTTGGCTGCAACTGCATGCTGCCTGTCTATATATGTGGCGTTAGTTGCGCCCGCCTCCTTTCCCGCTCCGGTTATTGCAGCTTGCTCTTGCCATTAGTTGTCATATCCTTTGCAGTGATGCCTCTCTCTGTTGTCCACCCATGTCTGGCACATAGGCAGCAAATTCCTCAGAAAGGGTGATAGTTGTTTGTCATTGAAGGCGCCATCTTTGTCTTGGGATGTGCCTGCGCAACTGGCACAGAGCATAGGATCCATGTCGATCTCTGCGTCGTCACCATAGGTCATGTGCTGCTTGTTTGCGATGTAGGAGAACCTGACTCCACAGCTTGGTCACAGGTGAGCGTGTCGTCACACAGAAATGCAAGGTGGGGTGGTCTATCTGGATAAAGGGGTTGCATGCCACAAACATATGTGGTTGATGCCATGGCATCCTGCAGGGCATTATTTGGCCAACATGATGCAAGTAGCATGGCATGTACTCAATACACCGGTGTAATGTCCACAATGTAAATAAGTTCACCAAATGTCTCAAGCGAGATGTGCACGTGATGGCAGCCGACTCTGCTTGCTTGGGTATATGGTTTAGCTGGCTTCATGTTGATTGGCGCCTTGGTGGAGTAGATGCATCTCGGCTTCCTGCAGTGTGTCTCGTGCGTTGCAAAGCACCTGCCCCCTAATGTTTGCAGCCTTGCCAATGCTGAAGCTTTTCCGGTTGGGGATGAAATTGATTTTGGATATAGTAGTAGCGTCTCACTCGCTACCGGCGCTACCTGCTGAACACGGCTGGCAGCAGCGCTTTGTCCTACTCGACAAGCGACGGGAGTGGCTGCCGCATGACTTCCAGGGGCACGAGTAGAAGCACTACCAACAGGCGGTGGTGCCCTCCGAGGTGCCCGCCTAGTGTTAGCTCGGGCAGCCTTGTTGGGCAGGTGCTCGTCTGTGAAAGCCTGCGCCAGGGACTCCACGAGGGACATGTACTGGAATCCAGCCTCTTTGTCCTCTTTACCGCCGTCACTATCTGGCACGGGGACTGTCTTGGGGATGGGCAGGGGTATCGCCATGGTGGTGTGCAGCTTTTTCTGGACGGCTGGCGGCATGCGAAGAGGCTTGAATATCTGAAGTTCGCACGCCTTACAGTCACAGTTGTCGACCAGTGGTTGCTTGAAGAATTGAATCATGTAGTCACTGCTACGGGAATGACTTTTCAGCACCTTCAAGACTTCAAGCGCCTAGCTGCCCGCATTTTGCATAGTGATTTGGACCCTTGTCACCCCATGCTGAGTTCTTGAGGTCCGACATCATGTCGAACATTGCCGTTGTCATATGAGGGAACAAAGCCGCACCTATATATATCTGCAGAAATGTCGTCCCCTCAACGGCAGCCTCCGCTTTTGTCCACCCGGCCTTGCGCTCTTTTAGCCAGACCAGAATCAGCAGGTTGTTAAGTATCTCTTTCGCATCTTGCAGCAGGGTAGTGCATGTGTTTGTTGTTGGTTTGGGCTTCTAGCAACAAGGCGGTGGCGTCTATCAACCGATGAGTGCGGGCGAGTCGGACTTCCGCATGATGTAGCGTCACGTCGAACTTCTTCGAGTGGGCACCTCTTCCATCGCATCCCATAGGTTGTCATGAAGCATGCGGCTGCCACCGGACTCGCCAGTCACACGCCGCCTCTTCTTGCCCGAGGATGGCGAGCTGAACAACTCACGCTCCACGACGACCACCGCAATATGTATTCAATGAGCTCAAAGGATAGGCTAGGGTCGTTCACTACATACTCTAGCATGCCGCGCACGGTACGGGCCCATAGCCAATTCTGCTCTAGGGGATGGATAGAGCACGGGCCTAGCGAAAAGAGTCATGCCGTCCCACTTCACCTCCACTTTCACGGTGTGCCTAGTGTTGGATACCGACATGCATGGTATCAGCTATACAAGCCGAAGGCTCGCGACGTGGGGTAGGCGTGGTTGTAATCTACTGATAGGTATTTGCGCTCGGGCCGACAGTAGCATGCCGGCCTAGCCGCGCCGGAGGCGGCGCCGGCGCCGGCAGCAGTGCTGGTGAGGGTTGTGCGGTGCGTACGGCGGTACGGGGGTTATTAGGGGAGCCGGTAAGCAAAGCGGGAAGTACTAGCATCCAAACTTTGGGCCAGACAGGGTCAGCTACTAAATCCCCCCCCCCCCCCCCCCCCCCCCCCTCTCTGCTTTGAGCGAGATATGGCACCGCCTAAAACACACTTACAATTCTTACTGGCTTCAGAATACCCGCTGCAGGTTAGGTGGAAAACTATTCTACAATTTCTACAAGCGACTACCATGTGTGGCGCAACATCGGGTTGGGCAGAGGTTGGGAGTAGTATACTAGGCGGAATAACAACGTGTACTATACGCACAATATTAAGAGTACTGGTACCAGGTACGACTAGGGACGACGACCGTTGTGACGTATTTTTCCGTGGTTCCGAAATAATGTGCTGTTTTAATAAGCGCGCACTACCCGTACTGCTGCAAACGTACACGGTGTACATATCTGTTTTTAAAGTACAGGTATTGGTAGAGACTACTGCTGCCCAGCTCTCCAATCTCCATACAATCTCCATACACTTTACTTATATTTATTACATAAGGGCTTTCACAAAAGCGCACTACAAACAGAACTAACATACACTTTACTTTACTTTGCATGTGCTATAAAGAACTACGTACCAGTACTGCGTGGCAACTACCGCGAGCAGACGCTAAACTTCAATTGTATAAAAAGGCTCGATTTATTTAGATTCTTTTATTACATAAGGGCTTTCACAAAAGCGCACTACAAACAGAACTAACAGCAACTATGAAAGGTTGCCAGCAAAAGAGAGACACAAGCCTGAAACCAAGGTCTAGCAGGAGGACATGGAGCCAAGAACCAAGAAGGAGACAAGGGAACCACGAAGTCACTTAGCTGCCAGGAACCAAAGGAACCCCCGCCCCGGGGTAGGCTATCAGCCGCGGCGAGGACGCTTGCAACCAATGACCCGGGTCATAGCAACACATGCCGACGAGCGACGCGACGCAGGCGCATGAGCACCATCACGTGCCGCACGCGCTGCCGCGACCCCGCCAAGAACGTTGTCTGCATATGCCATGTTGATGAGCAAGGAGAAACGGCGGCGCCACGCAGACAAGAGTTGGCCGATTTTTTTGCCAGTGTGTGCGTGGCTAGCTTTCGCGAGCTCCACCAAGAAAGCCTCGGCGTGCGGGGCCAACGAGCCATTTATTTAGATTTTTCACGCTATAGAATGCCTGATGACACCATGACACCACCGTTCGCGTCGCGGAACGCTGACGAGGCGTGGCTCAGGCTACATTTCATATTCGTACGGGTACTACAATGCCCGTAGGAACCGCAAATTCAGCATGTTTCTCACTTTACGGTTGCGGCCGGCACCGTGAAATGTGAAATCCCAATATCCGCCGCAACCGCAGAGTCGGCGGCAATTAGGAATTAGACTATTTTGAAAAGAAACGGCCGAGCTATTTAACGAAACACGCTACAGAAATCCTGCACCGCGCCAGGACCACGCTCCCGAGAATTGCCTGACATGCGATAACGAGTAGCACAGTGGTTCGCGAACTACTGCCTACCCCACCGGGTAGACGCTCGTCATGTTCTGAGGGCGGGACTCACCTGTCTATGCCCTGGGTGGCGCGTAGGGGGCGGGAGTTGGGCCGTCGCTCTATAATCACAGGCGGTGCAGGACCCGCAGAACTACGTTAGCCACGAGCCACGAGGGTTCAACGACCGAAAGAACGTCGCGATATAACTAACGGAACGCGACCAGGCGTCTCGGCGCCAGCCCGGGAACCAAATCCACCAGGAGCTGGCTCACCATCGAGCTGGTTTGGAGGGAAGCCGCAGCCCTGTCGTCCGTCGATCGATCGCGGCCAGCCGCGCGCGGATGTGCGAAATGGCGGGCTCGTTCCCCTACTGGTACTGTCGCGCGTCCGCGCCGGCAACGACTTGTCCGGAAACAACAGCCCATATAACTATGAGGATTAATCCTTGACTGTTTTAGTTTTTCCTGGACCGTGGGCTGGGAGCGTGCTGGGGGAGTCTAGACAGCACGCGCTGTCGCGTGGGGAGCGTGTCCGGTGTCCCCCACGCTTCAGCACGTGTGGTACGTTTTACGTTTATTTAGCGTGTAGTGAGCGTACAGGTAGTAATATTTCTAAAAATCTAAAATAATGCACTAAATGCATGACTACCTGTACACGAGGATTTGACTTGCCTACGTGGCACCCACTGCGGCGGCGCGACCCTGACGTACTGTTTGGTACCCAGGCCAGGTAGTCGGTCGTATTTGACGGCCGCGGCGTAGTGCCCTCCACTGGGCGTAGTGCCCTCCACTGATTGCACTGCCGTGATGATGGTTAGGTGATGATCGGTGAGGGCGCGCAGGTGCAGGTGACTAGAGGCCGCACCCATCTTCACGCCTTCGGCGCCGCCATGACTCGCCGCCGTCTGCTGGCACTGGCCACGAGTGCGACTGAGGCCCGGTGGCACCCGCTGCTGCCGGCCTGCCTGCCAGCTCCTGCCGCTCCGTCGGGCTCGCGTGCCTCCGCTTGGTCCGCGGTCAGCGGTGCAGCCTCAGCCCACCACGAAGGCAACCCCCCCCCCTTTGTTACACCAGATCCGCCCTATCTTGCTCTTTCCCGCGTGCATAGAGCTCACGCACAGTGTGCGGGTAGTAGACAGGCAGGGGGGGGGGGGGGGGGGGGCTGGGATTGTTGGCACGTCGGTGTGATGTGTGCTCTCCACAGTGATGCTATCCTGTGTGGGTGTGGGTGCATGAGAGTAACCATACTGAGTAGGGTGCAAGCAACGGCTGGGAAGAAGGGGAAGGAGGGGGGCGGGGGGGGGGGGGGGGGGTGGGGGGGGGGGGCGGAGCAGCCAGGACCATGAAGAGTTTGAGACGCTTGCCGTGCAGCGCGGGTGACAGTGCGCCTGCAAGATGTGAGGCAAAAAGTACAGACATAGGTGTGGGCTTGGGCAGCGAACATGAAATCGAGTCTATCTGGGGTGCGCCATCCGTGTGCCGGGGTGGTGGGAAGCTCGAACGCGGAACTGTCAGCCCACGGGGAGAGGCACTCTGCTCAGCCAGCGGATGCAAGCCCAGGGACCCCGCCGCGGCAGGCCGGTAGCTCAATCCCTGCGTGTGCTTGTGTGCCGATGCCCGTCACAGGCACGTGCTGGCCGGGTGCGCTCCTGCAGCGCCTGAGCGGCACGCTTGCTGGAACATCCGCCGTGCATCTGCCGATCTGCCGCCAGCATGCTGGGTACTCGACCTCCGCCTCCACCTCCTCCGCCTCCGCCTCCTCTACCTCCGCTTCTGCCTCTGCCTCTCCCTTTGTCCATCCCCCACGTGGGGCCTCATTCACACGGCGTGCCCGTCGCCTGGGCGCTCGAGCGGAGGCGGCAACCAGTGCCGCAGAGATCCACGCCTGCCTGGAAGAGGCAGCGGGATGGGGCCACGAGCTGGCCGCCTCCGGCCTGCTGCGCCCCGTGCTGTCTGCGCTGCAGCGGCTACAGGCCAGCGGGGCGGTGGGGCCTGCCGAGGCAGCCGGCGTGCTGGCGGCACTGGGTACCGCGCCGGGGGAGCGCCGGGGCGAGGGAGTGGGCGCGGCACTGGAGTGGCTGGCCACCTGCGGTGGCAGCGGGCCTGCGCTGGAGAACGCTGTGGCGGCGCTGGCGCAGCACTTTGCCGGGCACGCATCGACCTGCGCGCCCGCTGAACTGGCGGCGGTGGCCAGGGGCCTGGCGCGGCTGCCCCACCCGCTGGGGCAGCAGCCCGCGGCGCTGGAGGCGCTGGAGGCGCAGCTTGCGCAGCGCGCCGGGGAGCTGAGCGGCGGGCAGCTGGTGGATGCGGCAGGCGGCCTGCTGGAGCTCGGCGGCGGGGCGCCCGCCACGCTGGCAGCTGTCGGGCATGCGGCTAAGGCGGCAGCCGCCAAGTGGGGTGAAGACACACTCATTGCCTGCCGCGTTGACCCCCCCCCCCCCCCCCCCCTGCCAGGCTGCAGGAGCGCTGACCCCCTGTGTCTCCCCAGCCCCCAATCTGCAGGCGCCCAAGGCAGCAGAGGCCGTGTGTCTAGCCACTGCGCTGAGGCAACTGGCGCAGTCGTGCGACCCGGCCCACGCGGGCGCCTACCCGGAGCAGCGTAGTCTCCAGCTTCTCAGCTTTGACTCGGTCGCCGCGCACCGCCGCCGTGTGCGGGGTCAGGAGCTGCTGCAGGGCGCGCTGACCGTGGCGGCCCAAGGGCATCCGCTGCTGCAGCTGGTGACGCTGCAGCGCGCGCGGCTGGAGGGGCCCTCGCGAGCGGTGGCACTGGCGGCGCTGGCGCGCATGGACTGGCGGCTGCACCAGAAGATCCCGCTCCCGCTGCTGGCGCTGCTGGACGACGTGCTCAAGGACCTGAGAGACGCATCCGCATCGCCGCTGCAAGGGGTGCGCGCCCGCCACCCAACAGCAGGGCATGCCCAAGCATGCATATGCTACATGGATAGGTTACTGTTACTGCAGCCCGTGTGCCCATGGAGACCCCCCCCCCCCCCCCCCAAACTTGCACTTGTGGGACATGTGATCGGCTAACTCGAGACCTGAATGGTACCTTTGCCGCCGCTGCAGTTGACGCTGGACGCGGATTCACTGGCGCTGGCGCTGCACGCCGCGGTGCGGCTTCCGCTGCGGCCGGCAATGCAGGCCAAAGCCACGTCCGCAATGGGCGCGGCGCTGGTGCCGCGCGCTGGGGAGCTGAGCGACACGGGGCTGGGCCGCGCGGCGTGGGCGGCGGCGCGGCTGCGGCGGGCGCCGGAAGGGCTGTGGGCTGCGCTGGAGGGGCGCCTGCTGGAGCTGCGCCAGGAGGGGGTGGCCCACCCCCACGCGCTGGCGAACCTCATGTGGGCGTTTGTGGCCGCGCAGCGATGCAGTCCTGCAATCTTGGACGTGCTGACGGCGGCGGCGTGGCGGATGGCCGACGAGCTCAGCCTCGCGGAGGTCAGGCAGCTCCCCCTGCCCCCTCCGCTATTCTGGGCTTCTCAAACCTGTCCCTCTAGACAGCCCCCTGCTTCCCTGCACTACCCTTCGCCTCCTCTCGTGCTGTCGTGTCGCAATGGAGAGACGTGCCTACACTGTGCTAGTTACTACCTGCCTGGATGTGATGGGGTGTCTATTCCCTCAAACACCGAGAAGATGATTGGCAACCAGTGTGACAGGGGGGGCATATATAGCCCTTTCCGAATCGCACGCTCTGCCAATTACGTTGTGCATTAGCAATCTTGTATGCTAGCTGAGGGTCTGCGGTCGAGGTTGGCGCAGGACCGCTCAGGCCGTCCGTTCTCCTGCAACCGCGGCCAGCTCCCTCCAACACCTCTCAAGAACGAAACTTGACGCGTCACGCCCCGCACTGCCGACAGGTTGCCTCCGTGCTGTGGGCGCTGCGCCTATTGCCGGCCGACATGGACGCCGGCGGCGCCACGGCGCAGGCGCTCGGCGCGCGCCTGCTCGGCGCGGTGGAGGCGTGCCTCAGCGCCGAAGAGGGCGTCGAGCCCGCCGACCTGGCGTCGACGCTGCGCTCGGTTGCCGACCTTGGCCTGGATCTCACCCAGCAGCAGGTGGAGCTGGTGGTGGGGCACGCCGTGGCGTCGCTGCCGGCGGTCCCGCCGGCCATACTGGCATCGGTGCTCCATTCCCTCCCGCCAACAGCCAGCCAGCTGCCGCGCGGCGGCCGGGCGATGACGCCGCTCTTCGACGCCGCCGCGCCGCACGTCGCCGCGACCGTTGCCGACTTCTCCACAGGCGAGCTCGCCAGCATCGCATGGGCGTTTGCGACGCTGCACGAAGTACACAACGCCAAGTACCCCGACCTGATGGATGCCATTGCCGCGACAATCAGTGACAGGTGTGCGCCCCGCCGATTGACGTATTGAAAAGGGTGCCGATACGCCTGTTTGATTCCAAAATGTAGCATTTTACTGTTTAACCTGTGTATATATAATAGGATAAGAGCAAAGCCAGTGTTGTTATTTTAATACCCTTATATAGGCAGCCGTGCGAGTATAACAGCCTGCACTCGAGTTCAAAACCATGCATCCCACGAGCTGCAGATGAAAAGCCGCCAAAAGGTGCCCATGATATGAGATGTCGAGTGTGATGGACAACGGCGCGTAGGATGTAGGCGTGGGTGCCCATGTGGCTGTTGACACGATTGCGCTAAAGCTGCGGTGGTGCCGGCGCAGGTGCGGCGAGGCCGGCGCTGTCGGCCTCCGGGAAGCCGCCAAGCTGGCATGGGCCTACGCGGCGCTCGGCCATCACGACAGCCGCCTGATGGACAGCCTGGCGGGCGCCGCTCTTTGCACGCTACTGCACGCCGGCCCGCTCGACCTGTCCATGCTGGCCTGGGCCTTCTCCACGCTGGCCGCGCCCGCGCCCGAGCTGTTCGCCGGCCTGCGCGCGCAGCTGGCTGCCCAGCCACCCGGCGCTTTCGACTCGACCACGCTCGCCAACATACTCTACTCCTTCGCCGCAGTTGGGGAGCTCACGCCGGAGCTGGCGGCATCCGTCCAGCCGGCGCTGTCGACCGCCGACAGCGCGCAGCCGCTGGGGGAGGAGGAGCTGGGCCGCCTTTTCATGGCGCACCTCGCGGTCGTCGACGCCGCCCCGGCCGACACGAAACGTCGCGGCCTGCTGCCGCCGCGATTGCTCGAGCGCGCGCGCGCCGTGTGGAACCGCGAGCTGGCCGTCACGGCGGAGCGCGGCCGCGAGCAGCCGAAGCCCGTGCTGCGGGCCGTCACGTACGCGCTCGACCGCATGGGCATCGCGTACCGCGAGTGGGCGCTGACAGCCGACGGACTGCTGCTCGTGCCGCTCGCGTGTGCGGTGCGCGCCGGCGCCAGCGTGGCCAACGTACGCCACCCCCCCCCCCCCCCCCCCCCCCCCGGACCGCCACGGACGATATAGCGCTACATTGAATGGATGACTTAATCAATGGCCGAACACACACCTTTCTGTGGCGCTTACATGCGCCAGAATAAGCGGCACAGAAACGGTGAACACACCTGAATATGCACCATTCCAGAGAGAACCAAAAAGAACGTCCAGCCTTACCCGGCCGTGCAATCATTTGAATAGGTTGCGGATCGTTCAAAACAATTGTGAAGTGATCTGCAGCGTCGAGTCAGAAAATTGTATTTTCGTGGTGTATTGTGTTGGATTGTGATTCATGAACGTAAGTGTCGCTCTTCGCAGCGGGTTAATAACAGAACCGTATAGCAAACCCAGAGCGTGGTTGCGGCAAATGGGCAGCATCCAGCGCGCGGGCTTTGTGGTCTAGTGGCTAGTGGGCTGCTGACGCCAGGCTCCCCCCCCCCCCCCCCCCCCCACTTTTAGGTCGCGGTGCGGGTATACGGGCCGATGCAGCGCTCCAGCACCGACCCGCCACGGCTACTCGGGAAGGTGCAGCTGCAGAACCGGCTGCTGGAGGCTCGCGGCTGGCGGGTGGTGGGCCTCATGCAGGAGGAGTGGCTCCAGCTGGAGTACCTGTACGACCAGATAGAGTACATCGAGGCCAAGCTGCTTGCAGAGCCAGCGCGCCCCGGCTGGCCCGGCAGCAGCTGGTGAGGCGGCTTGTGGCACCGGCCCGAGTGCAGGTGTCGCATGTGTAGAAACGGTGGCTGCGGCGGCGGTGCAGGTAGGGGCGCGCTAGCTATAGACTCCGTAGCGATTGTCCGCCGGCTTTACCCGTTGCCTCGATATTGACCGGCGACACCGTCAAACAACAGGCTGCTGGAATCGCAGCAATGGTCCTTATGTACAAACAGTAATGACTTTATTGGCGCGTGAGGAACGGATTCCGCGGCTTTGGCGGACCGCCAGTGTGATGACTTTAGCGCTGCTTTATTGGTAGTGAGCGTGGCGTTCAGTAACTATCCACCGGCAAGCAGCCAAGCAGTGCTATTCTCTCTGCCAAGTGCTTGATGCTGTGCGCATGACGGGATATTGCTTATCACTCTAATCTCAAATGATCGCAGTCGGCGTCGTCTGGCTACTTATATAACTTGTATTCATCCATTTGTATGAACTGTAGGATTTCCTGAGTTTTATTGATAAGATTATATGCCCCATCAATGCTCCGGGTGACCGCTCACCATTGCGTCATTCAATGCAGCCAATAAAGACCTAACTCATGGCACGTGCCAATAATGGCATAATGCAGGTAACATTGTCCGGCATAATGTGATTGTGCAGTGAAATCTACACCTACATGGGTTATATAATTACATATGTGTGTATTTCCAAGCAGCAGCATGGATGAGGGCATGCATCTGGGCATTCTTAGCTTGGTTCCTAAATACCCTTTCGTTCCCCATCATGCGCCGCGCGACTACAGGAATCGAGACTTTAGTGATGTACGACTGCTTACGCCCTACTGCTCGCCACAGGCTCCGAAACCATCAACGCAACATGTCTTCGCGCAGCACATGCTGTGTTGGGATGTAGAATATGACATCATGTTGCCCAAGAAGCATAGTCATTAGGCAAAAAAGGGGACATTTGAATAATTTGTTATTACAATAGGTCGCCACGGCGTGCCAGCACGGGACATGTACGATAATGGCTCGAGATATGGTACGAGTGTATGGTGTACGAGTGCACGATGTGTACCTGAATAAGCCTGATGGGGGTGCGCATTACGCACAACGAGTATATTGCTATCTGTATAATGTAGCTATTCAACGATGACGTATCACGCTGCCGTGTGCGCTGCCAAGCGTTGTGCGGTACCTGTTGATGAGGCTGACGATGTCGTCTCGATCTTGGTTTCGGAGCTTGTGTTCTGGATCCAGGAAGGACCGCCTGTGAGCGCAAGGGTTGCCATTTCAAATCATCGCCCCTGCTATTCCTGAACCCGAGAGCTGTTCCTGTACCGGTATCTCGAGGAGTGGGCGCACTACAGACGACGATGTCTATATACGTCGTCAGTACACGTGTATGATGTGGATTACCTGGCGATGAGTTTGTTACGAGTAGTCGCTAGCGAGTATCTGTATTGTTCGGGATATATAAGGATTATCGATATATATATATATATATATATAGCGACTATATATCATCGCTGCCGTGCGTGTGGCAAAGTTCTCGAGGCGGATTAATCGTCCACGCGGATCAATCGAGGATTCGAGCAGGCGAGGGAACGTGGTGTGACAACTAACTTGCCCGGTGTCTATATATCCTACGAGAGTACGAGTATGTACTGAACAATATGTACTGGCGCGCGGTGAGTTTGCTGCGCGACTCCTAAGGCTGTGGGTATATCTGCGATGTTGTCAAGCGATATAGCATCAATTGCTGCGGTGTTGCAACGTGCACGATGCGGATTTGTCCGCGCGGATCAATCGAGGCGAATCAATCTTGATTGTTACGCCAGAGTCTGCAGGCGCATGCAACAAAGTTTTGCTTAGTACCGCCGCCTGTGCAGGAAGCACACACGTAAGCGGGCCATACATTAGAATATCCCAACGGACCGCTGAGACCCATCGTAATGTGCTACGTGCCATTATCACCATCGCCTAGCATATCGTCATCAAAGTGGCATGTTGCGGGGTTACAGCTTTATTCGCGACGAACTGCTTACTGCTGTCGACGATTTTGCGACTGCGTTCATTTTTTATCGCATATTTTTTCATGGTGATTATATGGTGATTCGAGTGCCGCCAACTGATCTTACCCCGCACTGACTGGGCCAGTATAGCTTTTTTTTTCTTAATCACGCGAACGGATTGTCGGTCTAAGGACATTGTAACGATAACATATTTAAAACACTTAACAATAAGGATGAATCTTGTCAAATTTTGGTAATAAACAATAAGTAAGAACGGCCATCTGCAGCCATATTGCCATGTACCAATACTTGATATTATTTTTATACCTATACAAGTAATATGCTCATATGGGCGGTATATGGCGTCACCGCAGGCTAGCTATCTTACAGCCCGACTTTGCGAAGCCGCATATTCGTAATATAGATTTATCTGTTTTTCTTGTAGGCCCGTTGCACGCACGTCGCCATGGTTGCAAGGCTATCCACCTCATGATGAGCGGGGCGGTAATTGTAAGCTAATTATTACTTACGACTATTTTCATCATTTGCGCGAAGGCTATTCATATATAGTTGAAGCATGCATAGAGCTTGCTTTTCATTTTAATGACCGGTTATCTTGTAAGAGCAGCATGCGGCTTATCGCGCAACACGTTACGCGTGATGTATCGACCCGCTAGATGACAAGCAGGGCAGCATATTTGATGACCTCACACCGTGCGCCGAGCAGAGACTCATGGCCGTGGAAGCGGTGGTCGTGTACTTTCGATCAATTTAAGTAGATGCAATGTAATAAATGCCGTGGATAATCTTTTCTGTAGAAATATTTCATTGCACAGCAGCCGCATGTTTTGCAACTATCTACGATGCAATGCGATGCGATGCTTCATGATTGTTGTGACCAAACACACCTAACAGGTGCGCACACTGTGATTACATCAACATAGTACACACCAAACTTATTGCATATTCATTTGTCCCTACTGCAACATTCTGTGCACCGCGCCCGTTATCGTCATAAGTTTCCTCATTATCATCACCACGCCACAAACAACGGCAGGCAGAGAGAGAGAGAGAGAGAGAGAGAGAGAGAGAGAGAGAGAGTAGAGCGAGAAACCGTGCATGGAGATGTAGGTATATAGATGGAGCCCCATAGTCTACCATGGTAGCACGTCCCCAGTCAAACATCCTCAAGGGGGGAGGGGGCCTTTCAGGAGACGGATGGGCAAAGCTCTTAGAGATGAATGTGCTAGCTAGAGCTGCAGACATGCATGCTTCTGTCAGCTAATACAGTATTATAGGCGCACAAACTAGGCGTAGAACTCCCAATACCGCGGGGTCGGCGCGGCGGTGGGGGTTGGGTCGAGGGGCGTGGCCTGGCGGGCGGGTTCGGAGAAGGGCGGAGCGGGGGCGGTGACGGGTCGGGGGCAGCTGCCGCGGCGGCCACGGCCGTTTGGCTTGGTCACTAGTCGGGCTAGCGACCGGGCCGGCCCTCCCCGGTGGGGCAGAGAATAGACCGGCTTGATCACGGTACCGGTCTTGGTCTCGGGCGTTGGTAGCGGGTAGAGAGGGCTCTCTAGCTGGCAAAGGTGGCACGGTACTGGCTGGCCGGTTGTCGCTCGCGCGCCGGGTAGGTGTCGCGCACTGGAATGGGCGTTGGTGCCGGCATCGGTGCCGGTGTGACAATTATACGAGTACGATATACTACGAGTTAGTACCTGTGTGTACTAGTACAATGTGTACCTGGGACTACGAGTATATGTACTGTATAATGCTGCCGTGTGGTAAGCGTTGTGAAGCGTTGTGCTTCGGAGCCGGATTGATACCGCCTCAATTGTTACAAGGCGCCAGCATCCTGATGTAAGGTTCACCAGTTCGAACCCCGCTGATGTTGAGAATTGAATTCTCGCAGGGGGGGGGCGGAATGTAGTGTGACAATTATACGAGTACGATATACTACGAGTTAGTACCTGTGTGTACTAGTACAATGTGTACCTGGGACTACGAGTATATGTACTGTATAATGCTGCCGTGTGGTAAGCGATGTGAAGCGTTGTGCTTCGGAGCCGGATTGATACCGCATCAATTGTTACAAGGCGCCAGCATCCTGATGTAAGGTTCACCAGTTCGAACCCCGCTGATGTCGAGAATTGAATTCTCGCAGGGGGGGGGGGCGGAATGTAGTGTGACAATTATACGAGTACGATATACTACGAGTTAGTACCTGTGTGTACTAGTACAATGTGTACCTGGGACTACGAGTATATGTACTGTATAATGCTGCCGTGTGGTAAGCGATGTGAAGCGTTGTGCTTCGGAGCCGGATTGATACCGCATCAATTGTTACAAGGCGCCAGCATCCTGATGTAAGGTTCACCAGTTCGAACCCCGCTGATGTCGAGAATTGAATTCTCGCAGGGGGGGGGGCGGAATGTAGTGTGACAATTATACGAGTACGATATACTACGAGTTAGTACCTGTGTGTACTAGTACAATGTGTACCTGGGACTACGAGTATATGTACTGTATAATGCTGCCGTGTGGTAAGCGTTGTGTTAAACCAATTATTGTTGTATTCTCAAAACACAGTAGCCTCTTGCCTTTGCACCACCACTGCACACCACCTTTGTTTGTCCTTGCAATCTCTATCCTGTTGAGACTGTCGCACCGGAACCGGGCCGAGAAAAAGAAACATAGTATATTGGTCGGGTACGGGGGCCCGGATCTCGCCCCGGTGGCACCTTGAAGCGGCGGCTCTAACGAAGACGAGGCTGGCTCCTCCGGTGCATCTGGCGTGGCGGAGCGGCGTTGTCGGCGCGTAGCGGATCGCCGCGGGGGGGCGAGGGGGGGGGGGGGGGGGGCGGTCGCCTTTCAAACGATAAACATACAAATCGCGAAAAATTGCACGACCTTGCTGAGAGCATCTTGCGGACACCTCGGCTTCTCTGCGGTCGGCACATCTTGAGGCTCGATATCGCGAGGCGAAGTTGTAGAGGTGTAGGGGATACGGCAGCTCGGTGCCGACGGCTTGGGTGGGGGTGGGTAGGGAGGTCATGCTGGCGGTGGGCTCTCCACAGAGGTCGCACTACGCCGACCTTATCCCATCGTGCCGCAACACGACTGGGTGAATAAGTATCGTTTTTCATAACACCGTATAGGGCGGGGAAGAAGTATGAAGTGAGAAGTGTGCTGAGACACTTGTCTGAGGACTCGTGCACAATGCGCGCAAGTTAGAATCCAACCAATCGCAGGTTGGAATGGCCATTACTTCGCCCTGCTGACCCCCATTCGTTGCGCGCTCGTCCGCCCGCCCGCCGCCCAAGTGCGAATGACTTGGGCGGCGGGCGGCGGCCGCGGGGCGAGTAGAGGTAGATGCCGCGGTGCTACTCGCAGCCGCGCCGCCTTATCTTTTGCGCACCCGTTTTACACTACCAATTTCAACGTTTTAGTCCATACGGGCAAAATGCCTGCCGAGTACGAACACTAAGGATTAGTCTCAATTGAATAATGTGCCATATTGAAACGCCAACGGCGCGTGCGAGGGCACGTGCTCGTGATGCAGGACATGATAGAGGGACAACAATTATTATGGATCTACATGCTGCATTTAAATAGGGTGTATGAATAACCTAGTTGTACACTGCGTATATTTCATGTATAACGCGGCGGGCCATCTCGAATACAAGCGATTCGTCGCCAGTGTAAGGAGGTAGCTTTTGATACCCGCGCTCTATCAACAGCGCGGAGGATCCGTGGATGACACACTGCGAGAGTGCAGTGTCGTATATAGATCGTGAGAATATCTCCTCGATTCCATCCCCCTGAAAAGGTAGGTATAGCGGTTGGCACTGCTAGTAGTTATATGACACTGTTAAGTAGTTATATCATGGTATTCGTGATAATGTGACACACTGACACTGTTAGTTGGTCATATTAGATCGTCTCTAATGCGTGACGACAGTCATCCGAGAACCGACCCACACCGCGGGAATCGATCGGCGGACTCCGCGCTTTATTGTAAGGACGTAGCTTTTTATAGCCGCTATAGCTTTTTATATATATATATATAGTCTATATAGCGTGAGAATATCTCCTCACAACCAGCAATACCACGGCCGTTTGCGTTTTTTTTTCGCCAGCCCACGGCACTGCGCACCCATGCGACGAGCGGCATGGGCTAATAGTTGGAGGGTGCACCATGTCGAGCCCGCATACTGCAGGAAGCGATTCGCACCGAAGCGATTCGATGCCATGTGGCCTGCAGCCTTCCCATGGACGTGTACCTTTGGCCTTGTTAATATGTTGCGGGCTGTACCTGTATAGTATACGAGGCGGTAAGCAGGTGACTTATTTCATTATCGTCTAGAAAGAGACGTACATACTACAAAATATCGCGTCGTCGACCGCATCAAAATTACACCCCGAAATTCATACAAAATATTTCAAAAGATGCAAAAGGCCTTCGCGGGCTGCTGTATATCATCACGTGTATATCCATGATCGCCCACAGCATCTATATTGATAATGGTACCCTGGGCGGCATTCTCTCTGCCGGTGTGCGGATGGCCAAGTCTGATGCGTGGGCTCGTGCCCATTCTGCGTCTTCTCATGTTGCTGCTTCCACCTCGCAGTCGCTGTAGAGGACCTTTCTGATTGTCCTTTTTTTGGTGATTCCCTGATATCGCCTTTTGCTGCTAGCTCATGTAATTATATCTATATTGATAATTACATGTGCTAGCTGCAAAATTCAAGAAATCCATGCAGAAATCCAGAAGAAAATCCAGCTACGGGCCACAAGAGGCGGGAACCACCATGACAGCCACCGATCAGGCATCGCCACCAGCCAGCCGCCGCTCCACGCAGTAGGGACGCTCTCCCCTGCACACAATCACGGGCCACTCCAATAGCGGCACTAGGCCGAATGTGATGTGAAGGCGCCGACAGGAAAGGGGCTTCGAAGTAGAGGTCTCCCAGCAAGGAGCGGAAGGGGTAGGGGAGGTCCAACCCAGAACGGGGCGCCACGGGCGTGCAACATACCCAGCGCCAAATCCGCCGCCGGCTCAGTCGCGTCCCCTTCCGCCAAACGTAGAACTCCCTTCCCAACACAACATCCCGGGCCACTCCAATAGCGGCACGAGGCCGAATGTGATGTGGAGGCGCCGACAGGACAGGAAGGGAGAGGGTGCTCAAAGGACGGCGAACGGGGAGTCGACCGGACCAACAGCGACGTGAGACGCCGGTGTCCAGAGCGCGCTGTTCCGCCCAGCGCCAGATCCGCCGCCGGCTCAGTCGCGTCCCCTTCCGCCAAACGTAGAACTCCCTTCCCAACACAACATCCCGGGCCACTCCAATAGCGGCACGAGGCCGAATGTGATGTGGAGGCGCCGACAGGACAGGAAGGGAGAGGGTGCTCAAAGAACAGCGAACGGGGAGTCGACCGGACCAGCAGCGACGTGAGACGCCGGTGTCCAGCGCACGTTGTTCCGCCCAGCGCCAGATCCGCCGCCGGCTCAGTCGCGTCCCCTTCCGCCGAACGTAGAACTCCCTTCCCAGCACAACATCCCGGGCCACTCCAATAGCGGCACGAGGCCGAATGTGATGTGGAGGCGCCAACATGACAGGAAGGGAGAGGGTGCTCAAAGAACAGCGAACAGGGACTTGACCGGACCAGCAACGACGTGAGACGCCGGTGTCCAGAGCGCGTTGTTCCGCCCAGCGCCAGATCCGCCGCCGGCTCAGTCGCGTCCCCTTCCGCCGAACGTAGAACTCCCTTCCCAGCACAACATCCCGGGCCACTCCAATAGCGGCACTAGGCCGAATGTGATGTGGAGGCGCCGACAGGACAGGAAGGGAGAGGGTGCTCAACGAGTAGGGAATGGAGAGCCGACCGGGCCAGCAACGACGTAGACGCCGGTGTCCAGTGCGCGCTGTTCCGCCCAGCGCCAAATCCGCCGCCGGCTCGGTCGCGTCCCCTTCCGCCAAACGTAGAACGCCTTCCACAGCACAACATCCCGGGCCACTCCAATAGCGGCACTAGGCCGAATGTGATGTGGAGGCGCCAACATGACAGGAAGGGAGAGAGTGCTCAACGAGTAGGGAATGGAGAGCCGACCGGGCCAGCAACGACATGGACGCCGGTGTCCAGTGCGCGCTGTTCCGCCCCGCGCCAAATCCGCCGCCGGCTCGGTCGCGTCCCCTTCCGCCGAACGTAGAGCTTCCTTCCCAACTCAACATCCCGGGCCACTCCAATAGCGGCACTAGGCCGAATGTGATGTGGAGGCGCCGACATGACAGGAAGGGAGAGAGTGCTCAACGAGTAGGGAATGGAGAGCCGACCGGGCCAGCAACGACGTAGACGCCGGTGTCCAGTGCGCGCTGTTCCGCCCCGCGCCAAATCCGCCGCCGGCTCGGTCGCGTCCCCTTCCGCCGAACGTAGAACGCCTTCCACAGCACAACATCCCGGGCCACTCCAATAGCGGCACTAGGCCGAATGTGATGTGGAGGCGCCAACATGACAGGAAGGGAGAGAGTGCTCAACGAGTAGGGAATGGAGAGCCGACCGGGCCAGCAACGACATGGACGCCGGTGTCCAGTGCGCGCTGTTCCGCCCCGCGCCAAATCCGCCGCCGGCTCGGTCGCGTCCCCTTCCGCCGAACGTAGAACGCCTTCCACAGCACAACATCCCGGGCCACTCCAATAGCGGCACTAGGCCGAATGTGATGTGGAGGCGCCAACATGACAGGAAGGGAGAGAGTGCTCAACGAGTAGGGAATGGAGAGCCGACCGGGCCAGCAACGACATGGACGCCGGTGTCCAGTGCGCGCTGTTCCGCCCCGCGCCAAATCCGCCGCCGGCTCGGTCGCGTCCCCTTCCGCCGAACGTAGAACTCCCTTCTCAGCACAACATCCCGGGCCACTCCAATAGCGGCACTAGGCCGAATGTGATGTGGAGGCGCCAACATGACAGGAAGGGAGAGAGTGCTCAACGAGTAGGGAATGGAGAGTCGACCGGGCCAGCAACGACATGGACGCCGGTGTCCAGTGCGCGCTGTTCCGCCCCGCGCCAAATCCGCCGCCGGCTCGGTCGCGTCCCCTTCCGCCGAACGTAGAACTCCCTTCCCAGCACAACATCCCGGGCCACTCCAATAGCGGCACTAGGCCGAATGTGATGTGGAGGCGCCGACATGACAGGAAGGGAGAGAGTGCTCAACGAGTAGGGAATGGAGAGTCGACCGGGCCAGCAACGACGTAAGACGCCGGTGTATGTCCAGTGCGCGCTGTTCCGCCCCGCGCCAAATCCGCCGCCGGCTCGGTCGCGTCCCCTTCCGCCGAACGTAGAACTCCCTTCTCAGCACAACATCCCGGGCCACTCCAATAGCGGCACTAGGCCGAATGTGATGTGGAGGCGCCAACATGACAGGAAGGGAGAGAGTGCTCAACGAGTAGGGAATGGAGAGCCGACCGGGCCAGCAACGACATGGACGCCGGTGTCCAGTGCGCGCTGTTCCGCCCCGCGCCAAATCCGCCGCCGGCTCGGTCGCGTCCCCTTCCGCCGAACGTAGAACGCCTTCCCCAGCACAACATCCCGGGCCACTCCAATAGCGGCACTAGGCCGAATGTGATGTGGAGGCGCCAACATGAGAGCAAGGGAGAGAGTGCTCAACGAGTAGGGAATGGAGAGCCGACCGGGCCAGCAACGACGTAGGACGCCGGTGTCCAGTGCGCGCTGTTCCGCCCCGCGCCAAATCCGCCGCCGGCTCGGTCGCGTCCCCTTCCGCCAAACGTAGAACGCCTTCCACAGCACAACATCCCGGGCCACTCCAATAGCGGCACTAGGCCGAATGTGATGTGGAGGCGCCAACATGACAGGAAGGGAGAGAGTGCTCAACGAGTAGGGAATGGAGAGTCGACCGGGCCAGCAACGACATGGACGCCGGTGTCCAGTGCGCGCTGTTCCGCCCCGCGCCAAATCCGCCGCCGGCTCGGTCGCGTCCCCTTCCGCCGAACGTAGAGCTTCCTTCCCAGCACAACATCGCGGGCCACTCCAATAGCGGCACTAGGCCGAATGTGATGTGGAGGCGCCGACATGACAGGAAGGGAGAGAGTGCTCAACGAGTAGGGAATGGAGAGCCGACCGGGCCAGCAACGACGTAGACGCCGGTGTCCAGTGCGCGCTGTTCCGCCCAGCGCCAAATCCGCCGCCGGCTCGGTCGCGTCCCCTTCCGCCGAAACGTAGAACTCCCTTCCACAGCACAACATCCCGGGCCACTCCAATAGCGGCACTAGGCCGAATGTGATGTGGAGGCGCCGAACATGACAGGAAGGGAGAGAGTGCTCAACGAGTAGGGAATGGAGAGCCGACCGGGCCAGCAACGACATGGACGCCGGTGTCCAGTGCGCGCTGTTCCGCCCCGCGCCAAATCCGCCGCCGGCTCGGTCGCGTCCCCTTCCGCCGAACGTAGAACGCCTTCCATAGCACAACATCCCGGGCCACTCCAATAGCGGCACTAGGCCGAATGTGATGTGGAGGCGCCAACATGAGAGCAAGGGAGAGAGTGCTCAACGAGTAGGGAATGGAGAGTCGACCGGGCCAGCAACGACATGGACGCCGGTGTCCAGTGCGCGCTGTTCCGCCCCGCGCCAAATCCGCCGCCGGCTCGGTCGCGTCCCCTTCCGCCGAACGTAGAACTTCCTTCCCAACACAACATCGCGGGCCACTCCAATAGCGGCACTAGGCCGAATGTGATGTGGAGGCGCCGACATGACAGGAAGGGAGAGAGTGCTCAACGAGTAGGGAATGGAGAGCCGACCGGGCCAGCAACGACGTAGACGCCGGTGTCCAGTGCGCGCTGTTCCGCCCCGCGCCAAATCCGCCGCCGGCTCGGTCGCGTCCCCTTCCGCCAAACGTAGAACGCCTTCCACAGCACAACATCCCGGGCCACTCCAATAGCGGCACTAGGCCGAATGTGATGTGGAGGCGCCAACATGACAGGAAGGGAGAGAGTGCTCAACGAGTAGGGAATGGAGAGCCGACCGGGCCAGCAACGACATGGACGCCGGTGTCCAGTGCGCGCTGTTCCGCCCCGCGCCAAATCCGCCGCCGGCTCGGTCGCGTCCCCTTCCGCCGAACGTAGAACGCCTTCCCTAGCACAACATCCCGGGCCACTCCAATAGCGGCACTAGGCCGAATGTGATGTGGAGGCGCCGACATGACAGGAAGGGAGAGAGTGCTCAACGAGTAGGGAATGGAGAGCCGACCGGGCCAGCAACGACATGGACGCCGGTGTCCAGTGCGCGCTGTTCCGCCCAGCGCCAAATCCGCCGCCGGCTCGGTCGCGTCCCCTTCCGCCAAACGTAGAACGCCTTCCACAGCACAACATCCCGGGCCACTCCAATAGCGGCACTAGGCCGAATGTGATGTGGAGGCGCCAACATGAGAGCAAGGGAGAGAGTGCTCAACGAGTAGGGAATGGAGAGTCGACCGGGCCAGCAACGACATGGACGCCGGTGTCCAGTGCGCGCTGTTCCGCCCCGCGCCAAATCCGCCGCCGGCTCGGTCGCGTCCCCTTCCGCCGAACGTAGAACTCCTTCCCAAGCACAACATCCCGGGCCACTCCAATAGCGGCACTAGGCCGAATGTGATGTGGAGGCGCCAACATGACAGCAAGGGAGAGAGTGCTCAACGAGTAGGGAATGGAGAGTCGACCGGGCCAGCAACGACGTAAGACGCCGGTGTATGTCCAGTGCGCGCTGTTCCGCCCCGCGCCAAATCCGCCGCCGGCTCGGTCGCGTCCCCTTCCGCCGAACGTAGAACTCCCTTCCCAGCACAACATCCCGGGCCACTCCAATAGCGGCACTAGGCCGAATGTGATGTGGAGGCGCCGACATGACAGGAAGGGAGAGAGTGCTCAACGAGTAGGGAATGGAGAGCCGACCGGGCCAGCAACGACGTAGACGCCGGTGTCCAGTGCGCGCTGTTCCGCCCAGCGCCAAATCCGCCGCCGGCTCGGTCGCGTCCCCTTCCGCCAAACGTAGAACGCCTTCCACAGCACAACATCCCGGGCCACTCCAATAGCGGCACTAGGCCGAATGTGATGTGGAGGCGCCAACATGAGAGCAAGGGAGAGAGTGCTCAACGAGTAGGGAATGGAGAGTCGACCGGGCCAGCAACGACATGGACGCCGGTGTCCAGTGCGCGCTGTTCCGCCCCGCGCCAAATCCGCCGCCGGCTCGGTCGCGTCCCCTTCCGCCGAACGTAGAACTCCTTCCCCAGCACAACATCCCGGGCCACTCCAATAGCGGCACTAGGCCGAATGTGATGTGGAGGCGCCGACATGACAGGAAGGGAGAGAGTGCTCAACGAGTAGGGAATGGGGAGAGCTCGACCGGGCCAGCAACGACGTGAGACGCCGGTGTCCAGTGCGCGCTGTTTCCGCCCAGCGCCAAATCCGCCGCCGGCTCGGTCGCGTCCCCTTCCGCCGAACGTAGAACTCCCTTCCCAGCACAACATCCCGGGCCACTCCAATAGCGGCACTAGGCCGAATGTGATGTGGAGGCGCCGACATGACAGGAAGGGAGAGAGTGCTCAACGAGTAGGGAATGGAGAGTCGACCGGGCCAGCAACGACGTGAGACGCCGGTGTCCAGTGCGCGCTGTTCCGCCCAGCGCCAAATCCGCCGCCGGCTCGGTCGCGTCCCCTTCCGCCGAACGTAGAACGCCTTCCCAGCACAACATCCCGGGCCACTCCAATAGCGGCACTAGGCCGAATGTGATGTGGAGGCGCCAACATGACAGGAAGGGAGAGAGTGCTCAACGAGTAGGGAATGGAGAGTCGACCGGGCCAGCAACGACGTAAGACGCCGGTGTCCAGTGCGCGCTGTTCCGCCCAGCGCCAGATCCGCCGCCGGCTCAGTCGCGTCCCCTTCCGCCGAACGTAGAACTCCCTTCCCAGCACAACATCCCGGGCCACTCCAATAGCGGCACTAGGCCGAATGTGATGTGGAGGCGCCGACAGGACAGGAAGGGAGAGGGTGCTCAAAGAACAGCAAACGGGGACTTGACCGGACCTGCAACGACGTAAGACGCCGGTATATAGCGCGCGTTGTTCCGCCCACCGCCAGATCCGCCGCCGGCTCAGTCGCGTCCCCTTCCGCCAAACGTAGAACTCCCTTCCCAGCACAACATCCCGGGCCACTCCAATAGCGGCACGAGGCCGAATGTGATGTGGAGGCGCCAACATGACAGGAAGGGAGAGGGTGCTCAAAGAACAGCGAACATGGACTTGACCGGACCAGCAGCGACGTGAGACGCCGGTGTCCAGCGCACGTTTTTCCGCCCAGCGCCAGATCCGCCGCCGGCTCAGTCGCGTCCCCTTCCGCCGAACGTAGAACTCCTTCCCAAGCACAACATCCCGGGCCACTCCAATAGCGGCACTAGGCCGAATGTGATGTGGAGGCGCCGACATGACAGGAAGGGAGAGAGTGCTCAACGAGTAGGGAATGGAGAGCCGACCGGGCCAGCAACGACGTAGACGCCGGTGTCCAGTGCGCGCTGTTCCGCCCAGCGCCAAATCCGCCGCCGGCTCGGTCGCGTCCCCTTCCGCCGAACGTAGAACGCCTTCCACAGCACAACATCCCGGGCCACTCCAATAGCGGCACTAGGCCGAATGTGATGTGGAGGCGCCAACATGAGAGGAAGGGAGAGAGTGCTCAACGAGTAGGGAATGGAGAGCCGACCGGGCCAGCAACGACATGGACGCCGGTGTCCAGTGCGCGCTGTTCCGCCCCGCGCCAAATCCGCCGCCGGCTCGGTCGCGTCCCCTTCCGCCGAACGTAGAACGCCTTCCCTAGCACAACATCCCGGGCCACTCCAATAGCGGCACTAGGCCGAATGTGATGTGGAGGCGCCGACAGGACAGGAAGGGAGAGGGTGCTCAAAGAACAGCAAACGGGGACTTGACCGGACCTGCAACGACGTAAGACGCCGGTATATAGCGCGCGTTGTTCCGCCCACCGCCAGATCCGCCGCCGGCTCAGTCGCGTCCCCTTCCGCCAAACGTAGAACTCCCTTCCCAACACAACATCCCGGGCCACTCCAATAGCGGCACGAGGCCGAATGTGATGTGGAGGCGCCAACATGACAGGAAGGGAGAGGGTGCTCAAAGAACAGCGAACATGGACTTGACCGGACCAGCAGCGACGTGAGACGCCGGTGTCCAGCGCACGTTTTTCCGCCCAGCGCCAGATCCGCCGCCGGCTCAGTCGCGTCCCCTTCCGCCGAACGTAGAACTCCCTTCCCAGCACAACATCCCGGGCCACTCCAATAGCGGCACTAGCCTAATGTGATGTGGAGGCGCCGACATGACAGGAAGGGAGAGGGTGCTCAACGAGTAGGGAATGGAGAGCCGACCGGGCCAGCAACGACATGGACGCCGGTGTCCAGTGCGCGCTGTTCCGCCCCGCGCCAAATCCGCCGCCGGCTCGGTCGCGTCCCCTTCCGCCGAACGTAGAACGCCTTCCACAGCACAACATCCCGGGCCACTCCAATAGCGGCACTAGGCCGAATGTGATGTGGAGGCGCCAACATGACAGGAAGGGAGAGAGTGCTCAACGAGTAGGGAATGGAGAGCCGACCGGGCCAGCAACGACGTAGACGCCGGTGTCCAGTGCGCGCTGTTCCGCCCCGCGCCAAATCCGCCGCCGGCTCGGTCGCGTCCCCTTCCGCCGAACGTAGAACGCCTTCCACAGCACAACATCCCGGGCCACTCCAATAGCGGCACTAGGCCGAATGTGATGTGGAGGCGCCAACATGACAGGAAGGGAGAGAGTGCTCAACGAGTAGGGAATGGAGAGCCGACCGGGCCAGCAACGACATGAGACGCCGGTGTCCAGAGCGCGTTGTTCCGCCCAGCGCCAGATCCGCCGCCGGCTCAGTCGCGTCCCCTTCCGCCGAACGTAGAACTCCCTTCCCAGCACAACATCCCGGGCCACTCCAATAGCGGCACTAGGCCGAATGTGATGTGGAGGCGCCGACCGGACAGGAAGGGAGAGGGTGCTCAAAGAACAGCAAACGGGGACTTGACCGGACCAGCAACGACGTAAGACGCCGGTATATAGCGCGCGTTGTTCCGCCCAGCGCCAGATCCGCCGCCGGCTCAGTCGCGTCCCCTTCCGCCAAACGTAGAACTCCCTTCCCAGCACAACATCCCGGGCCACTCCAATAGCGGCACGAGGCCGAATGTGATGTGGAGGCGCCAACATGACAGGAAGGGAGAGGGTGCTCAAAGAACAGCGAACATGGACTTGACCGGACCAGCAGCGACGTGAGACGCCGGTGTCCAGCGCACGTTTTTCCGCCCAGCGCCAGATCCGCCGCCGGCTCGGTCGCGTCCCCTTCCGCCGAACGTAGAACGCCTTCCATCAGCACAACATCCCGGGCCACTCCAATAGCGGCACTAGGCCGAATGTGATGTGGAGGCGCCAACATGACAGGAAGGGAGAGAGTGCTCAACGAGTAGGGAATGGAGAGTCGACCGGGCCAGCAACGACATGGACGCCGGTGTCCAGTGCGCGCTGTTCCGCCCCGCGCCAAATCCGCCGCCGGCTCGGTCGCGTCCCCTTCCGCCGAACGTAGAACGCCTTCCATAGCACAACATCCCGGGCCACTCCAATAGCGGCACTAGGCCGAATGTGATGTGGAGGCGCCGACATGACAGGAAGGGAGAGAGTGCTCAACGAGTAGGGAATGGAGAGCCGACCGGGCCAGCAACGACATGGACGCCGGTGTCCAGTGCGCGCTGTTCCGCCCCGCGCCAAATCCGCCGCCGGCTCGGTCGCGTCCCCTTCCGCCGAAACGTAGAACGCCTTCCCAAGCACAACATCCCGGGCCACTCCAATAGCGGCACTAGGCCTAATGTGATGTGGAGGCGCCGACAGGACAGGAAGGGAGAGGATGCTCAAAGAACAGCGAACGGGGAGTCGACCGGACCAGCAGCGACGTGAGACGCCGGTGTCCAGCGCACGTTTTTCCGCCCAGCGCCAGATCCGCCGCCGGCTCAGTCGCGTCCCCTTCCGCCGAACGTAGAACTCCCTTCCCAGCACAACATCCCGGGCCACTCCAATAGCGGCACTAGGCCTAATGTGATGTGGAGGCGCCGACATGACAGGAAGGGAGAGGGTGCTCAAAGAACAGCGAACAGGGACTTGACCGGACCAGCAACGACGTGAGACGCCGGTGTCCAGAGCGCGTTGTTCCGCCCAGCGCCAGATCCGCCGCCGGCTCAGTCGCGTCCCCTTCCGCCGAACGTAGAACTCCCTTCCCAGCACAACATCCCGGGCCACTCCAATAGCGGCACTAGGCCTAATGTGATGTGGAGGCGCCGACAGGACAGGAAGGGAGAGGGTGCTCAAAGAACAGCGAACGGGGAGTCGACCGGACCAGCAGCGACGTGAGACGCCGGTGTCCAGCGCACGTTGTTCCGCCCAGCGCCAGATCCGCCGCCGGCTCAGTCGCGTCCCCTTCCGCCAAACGTAGAACTCCCTTCCCAGCACAACATCCCGGGCCACTCCAATAGCGGCACTAGGCCTAATGTGATGTGGAGGCGCCAACATGACAGGAAGGGAGAGGATGCTCAAAGAACAGCGAACAGGGACTTGACCGGACCAGCAACGACGTGAGACGCCGGTGTCCAGAGCGCGTTGTTCCGCCCAGCGCCAGATCCGCCGCCGGCTCAGTCGCGTCCCCTTCCGCCGAACGTAGAACTCCCTTCCCAGCACAACATCCCGGGCCACTCCAATAGCGGCACTAGGCCTAATGTGATGTGGAGGCGCCGACAGGACAGGAAGGGAGAGGGTGCTCAAAGAACAGCGAACGGGGAGTCGACCGGACCAGCAGCGACGTGAGACGCCGGTGTCCAGCGCACGTTGTTCCGCCCAGCGCCAGATCCGCCGCCGGCTCAGTCGCGTCCCCTTCCGCCGAACGTAGAACTCCCTTCCCAGCACAACATCCCGGGCCACTCCAATAGCGGCACTAGGCCTAATGTGATGTGGAGGCGCCAACATGACAGGAAGGGAGAGGGTGCTCAAAGAACAGCGAACATGGACTTGACCGGACCAGCAGCGACGTGAGACGCCGGTGTCCAGCGCGCGTTGTTCTGCCCAGCGCCAGATCCGCCGCCGGCTCAGTCGCGTCCCCTTCCGCCGAACGTAGAACTCCCTTCCCAGCACAACATCCCGGGCCACTCCAATAGCGGCACTAGGCCTAATGTGATGTGGAGGCGCCAACATGACAGGAAGGGAGAGGATGCTCAAAGAACAGCGAACAGGGACTTGACCGGACCAGCAACGACGTGAGACGCCGGTGTCCAGAGCGCGTTGTTCCGCCCAGCGCCAGATCCGCCGCCGGCTCAGTCGCGTCCCCTTCCGCCGAACGTAGAACTCCCTTCCCAGCACAACATCCCGGGCCACTCCAATAGCGGCACTAGGCCTAATGTGATGTGGAGGCGCCGACAGGACAGGAAGGGAGAGGGTGCTCAAAGAACAGCGAACGGGGAGTCGACCGGACCAGCAGCGACGTGAGACGCCGGTGTCCAGCGCACGTTGTTCCGCCCAGCGCCAGATCCGCCGCCGGCTCAGTCGCGTCCCCTTCCGCCAAACGTAGAACTCCCTTCCCAGCACAACATCCCGGGACATTCCAATAGCGGCACGAGGCCGAATGTGATGTGGAGGCGCCGACAGGACAGGAAGGGAGAGGATGCTCAAAGAACAGCGAACGGGGAGTCGACCGGACCAGCAGCGACGTGAGACGCCGGTGTCCAGCGCACGTTGTTCCGCCCAGCGCCAGATCCGCCGCCGGCTCAGTCGCGTCCCCTTCCGCCGAACGTAGAACTCCCTTCCCAGCACAACATCCCGGGCCACTCCAATAGCGGCACTAGGCCTAATGTGATGTGGAGGCGCCGACAGGACAGGAAGGGAGAGGGTGCTCAAAGAACAGCGAACGGGGAGTCGACCGGACCAGCAGCGACGTGAGACGCCGGTGTCCAGCGCACGTTGTTCCGCCCAGCGCCAGATCCGCCGCCGGCTCAGTCGCGTCCCCTTCCGCCAAACGTAGCACTCCCTTCCCAGCACAACATCCCGGGCCACTCCAATAGCGGCACGAGGCCGAATGTGATGTGGAGGCGCCGACAGGACAGGAAGGGAGAGGGTGCTCAAAGAACAGCAAACGGGGACTTGACCGGACCAGCAACGACGTGAGACGCCGGTGTCCAGCTCACACTACTGCTCCTCCGCGGCAGTGGCAGCACGGGCGGGGCCAAGACTGCCAAGGTGCCACCCGTGCAACATCCCCGCCCCCATCCCCAGCCGGGGGTGGAGGCGGAGGAAGGGCCCGCGATTCCGAGGGCCGAGCAAGGACGGTCGTCGGGGCCGCCCGGGCGGTGGGTGGGTGGGTGGGTGGGCGGAATATCTACAGCATCTATGTTACGTCATAGACTACTACTCTCATCACCAGCAGGTAGATCAGAGACGGCAATGCACATAAGCAATGTTAATCAGCAGAAGCAGCAGGGTATATGGCAGAGGAGAGTGATGCCGCAATATCGGCACAGTCGTACAATACGGCATCAGGTAGCAAATGTACACGAATACTCCTACTACTTGCTGCATAGCACTAAGGATTAATACTGCCTGCAGCACCACAGAGCAGCACCGGCTTCCAGATGGAAGCGCCTCTTCACTGAAAAAAAAAACCGCACAGCATGAGTGTGCGATTTCCGGGCGCGTCCAAATTAATTACAAAGAATAGGGCAGGAAGAGCGGTGGCGAGTCGGAGAGGAGAGGGTCGCCGTGCTCCGCGACGAGCACTGGTAACGGCCCGTAGGGGCATGACCTGCAACGCCATTTGGCTCGTCGTGGCTGGCTTGGCTAGCGGATCTGCACCGTGCCGGCGCGCCCCCTGGCGGAACGCACGCTGGAGGATTCGCTGGCGACGGAGGACGCGCGCGAAGGGGTGCGCGACCCGGTGGGGCCGCCGCGCGCGCCGACCAGCCCCCGCGGCAGGTCGAGGCCCACTTCGCGCAGCGTGCCGCCAACGTCCACTCCCGGCGCCTCCTCCGCCAGCATGCGCAGCTCCTCGAGCATCGCCGAGTTGATCTCCCGCACCTCCGCCAGCTGCATGTCCACCTCCTCCGCCGGCGTATCCATCGCCGAGACGCCCAGCGCAACGCGCATCTCGCTGCGCAGCTTCTGCAGCCGCCGCGCGGCGCGCTGGCTCTTCTCGTTCTGCACAGCGGATCGGTGGACCAAACTCGGTTTAACGCCGTCGTCCATGCCGACCAGAAGGCCGGACGACTGGTCGATTCCGAGAAAGGCATATTCGGCGGATTTCGACTCCGAGTATTCCCGCCACATAATTTCTGGGCAAACAGTACCTTTTCCTCGCCGACGGCGCTCTAAACGATGGCCCGTATCTTTTTAAATCCTTTTTCGAGTTGAGCCGAAGTTGGAGTTTCGACATCCAACGAGGCCAAGTTCGAGCCCGGCTTTCCCGAAAATTACTGTAAAAACCCATTTTAGACAATGATTTCAATATACCCAAAAGCCAATTCAGGAATCGCCCACTTTTCATGTGCAAGTTTCAATATAATACGGTCCACAGCTGATGAGGTTTCGGTCAAGGAACATAAAAACATGTGGCCCGAAGTCTTCACGATACTTACTGTGACACGTAGTACTGTAATCCATTCGAGTTGCCCATGGCCACGTCGAGGGGCACATACGCGACTCGCATGGGTCAGCAGCGGTCCTCGCAGGGGCGCGGCGGTGCCTAAGGTCGTGGGCGCACCTGGTCCCGCAGGGCCGACTCGGCATCGGAGCGGCTGTGCTCCAGATCGTTCATGCGCGCCTCCAGGTGCATCTGCTCCTGGTCTAGGTTCTGAAGCCGCATCTCGCTCGCCTGTCGACACGCGGTGAAGCCCATAAGTGCGGCGCATGAGCCCCCCCCCCCCCCCCCCCGCCCCCGGCCCTCGTCCCACTCCGGGTCGGGGCGAAAATACACAAAACTATAAATCAACTGCACTGACCGTGCATAATAGCGAACGGATGACCGTGCCGATCGCCGCATAATTCTGAGCGTGTGGATGCATGCGTATCTTAATGCCGACTTGAGCCTTCTCGTCGAATCGCGCCTACTATAAATACGAGATCTGATTCGGAAAGCATGTTTTCGGTAGAGGGCAGTAGATATAGGATGTTGCATGAACGACACAGTATCGAGCTAATGACCGCTCGAAGTCGGAGAGGCCCGTGCAAGAAAATTCGGGTGGTATAAAGTGCCGAATCTTGAGGCCTTCATCAGGTGACCAGTGACCTGAACAAAGCGTTGGAACTGGGGTTTTGGCTAGAAACGAATCTCGGAAACGTGAGGAGTAGCGAATATTCTACGGATAACGGTATTCACGATTCCCGAGCACGGTGCCAAGTGTCGCCGATTCGTCGATCCGCCCACGCACCTCAATGTCGCCCGCGATGTTCTTCTCCTCGTTGCGTTTGAATTTGAGGCGATCGTACGCGCGGTCCAGCTTCTGCCGCAGGTTGGCGCGCTCCTCGTACCCCTGCTTGTCGTCCACTTTCTTGAAGCTGCGCGCGTACTGCGTGTTCTTAATCCCCAGCTTGTCGAGCGACTTCTCCAGCGCGCGCACCTCCTTCTCCGCCTGCATGCGAGCCACGTGTGGGAGTCAGCGTGCGCCAGGCCCCGATAATGCGGCCCATCCAGGCAACACGAGCAACCCAGCCGCCGGGTCGATCCAAGAGTGTGAAACCCTCGAACCCTCAAACCCGACTATTGAGCTTTGTCGAGTCGAGGGCATCGACAAGGTCTGCGCTGTCATGCGCTCCTCGAATTCGGCAGTAGGAGCTCAGCGCCCTTCTTTTCTTCTTTCGGCTCGGTGCACTCTGGCATCATCTCACCTTACGGATCTTGGCGTCCAAGTCGTCACCCTTGCGCTGCAGCTCCTCGCGCTGCTGCGCCGCCTTGATGACGTAGTACGCCTGCGTGACCTCCTCGCCCTCCTCGGCCTTCTGCTTGTTGGCCAGCGTGTCGTACTTGGCCTGCAGTTTGTCGATCTGCGGCGGTATGGGACGCAAAAAGGTCCATCAGTTAAAAAGTGCCCTTATGCCGAGGGTTGGCGGTGCTGCCAGCTCCTTCTGCTACTGCTGCCGCATCAGAATATATCTGATTCAAAGGCGACATGCCATTACGCCGAGCAATACAGAACTTAAATCGCGTGTCGACAATCAAGCAACTCGAGAATAACATGCTGGAACTATCACTGAGTTCGTCGGGCGGGATCTTTATTGCACTGTCGCCGTTCGCAATATGATGGGGCGGCAAAGTGTGCTGTGCCGGAGACAGTCGAGTCTGCTGACGAGCCTGCTGACGAGCCGAGACAGTGGAGCAGGCGCCGATCCGAACAAACCTTCGATACCGAGATTTAAACCACGCCACAAAATACACTGTGAGCTAGGCGACGATCGGAGTGTTCGCACAAGTGGATTGCCGGGCTGCCACAATAAGCCTAGCCGCTTACATGGATGCATCTTTTATCCTGCCGTAATGACGCGGCGGGAGTGTATGTAGTTGCTCCGAAACCATGCGAGCAAACTGCTATCAATACATTCGACCAATTGAAAATAACAGCCTCGGCTCCTGTCCACATAGACTCACGCTGCCAGCCATCGCTGGAGCGCACATGCAGGGCGGGCTGGCTGCCGCACCTTCATCTCCCGCTCCTTCAGCTCGAGGGTAATGCGGTGGATGTCATCCCGCACAAACCTGAGCTCCGTCTTGAGGCTGTCCACGTGCACGGTGACCTCCTGCTTGCGCTCCTCCATGGACTGCTGAAGCTGAAACTTGCGGTTCTCCAGGCTGAACACCTCGTCTGCCTGCAGCATCGCCACCAGCATTGCCATTCCCATCACAGCTTGCAGAGTCTGACAGTTATGTTTATACGCTCACATCCTTCTAAACGTGGAATCGGGAAATGCAAGGACCCGCGTGTTTGGGTGCATCCCAGGAGGCTGACGGCTCGTGCAACTCGGGGCGCAGGGGAGGAGGATAGCTCAATCGGTCAACCAAAATACCACTTGGCGTTCAACGCTATCCTATCTGGCAGATGACCAGGTCCCATGCCGACACACCCCCTACTAAAACATCATGCCTGATAGTCGGTAGTGGGTCTGCAGGGAAGGGCTGTATTGAGTGGCTGCCGCGCCTCATGGAGGCAGGCAAGGGCAGAGTACGCAGTAGGGTGGGGTGGGTGGGGGGGAGGGGGGGGTAGGGGCCGCACCTTGAGGTTTGAGGATGCCGCGAAGGCGCTCCACCTCCAGCTTGAGCATGTCGTGCTCCACCATTTTGTCCTCCTTGGTCTTGATCGCGCGCTCCAGCTCGCGCGTGCTGCTGTCGCTCACCAGGCGCTGCTCGTGGATCTTGTCCTGGATCTGCTTGTCGTCCGACTTGAGGTTGTTGTACGTGCGGCGCGCCTTGGTGAGCGCGTCCTCCACCAGCTTCACCTGCTCTGACAGCATGCTATGCTCCGCGTTGACGCCCTCCAGCTGCCCCGTCAGCTTCTCGATGCGCGCGTTGAGCGCGCGCTTCTCGTCGTCCGTGCGCTCGCCCGCCGCGCGCTGCACCTTGCGCTCCAGCTGCTGCACCTGGAACTCCGAGTTGTACAGCAGCTCCTGCTGCTTGACCACCTGCCAGCCACGGGTGGCACGGAGAGCAGTGGCAGCGGAGAGCCACCAGTCAGCACCGCTTTCAGGCCGATGACAGGCCGGGGCCGGTTGAGTATGACACACGAGATGACAACAACCGTGTGCATTG
>VCJN01002928.1:0-80018 GCA_006384855.1 Tetraselmis striata | reverse complement strand
GGGGGGGCGGCTTACGGGATTGACTTCAAGGCGATGCAGGGCAGGCTGTTCTGTTGAGTGGAGGACAGGCACTGGCAGGGGGGCAGCTGAGATGAGAGGTGGTTTGGGAGCAGGGAGAAGGGGGAAGGGGGAAGAGGGGGAGCACTCACTGCCCATCTCGATGGCGCGCCTCATGCGGTTCACCTTGGGCGCGTCCTGCGACGGGTTGGGCTCCTGAAGCCTGCCCGCAGTGCAGTGCAGTTTGTTGTCTATGAGAGCTTTGCCAGTTTTGACAAGGAAACGTGTTGTAGTGAAGGAAATAATTCAGTGTGACAATCCCGCATACACAGGAATGGCCGGCGGACGAGTGACGTTTTTGACCCCCCCCCCCCCCCCCCTCCCCGGAAAGATGAAACTCTACTAAACCGGTGAAATTATACAATATGTGCCACGAAATCCACACGGAATCTCCGACGCAAATTTGCAAAACATTTACTTGGTTTTAGGCCGCGAACCGATATCAAGTCTACGGTTTGTTTCCACGAGAGTAACAGCATAAGGATAGTGCGTGGGCCCGGGGGTGAAACCAGCTAGAAGAGCCATCCTCACATGATCTAATTTGCCGGAACCAGCCAGGATTTGAAGCCAGGATTTGAAACCAGCAAAAGGATGGACTGTATGTTACATGAAAGTATCAGAGACTGGCTCGCCCCATCCCATCCCACCACAAGACACCTCCCCACCCAGAGAGCCGCACTTCTTCCAGGGACTCTGGGCTAACCCCACCCCTCCCCCCGTGCTGTTCTGTATGGATGTGGCATGTGAAAAGGAACACAGGACGCGCTCGGTAGGATGGCGATGTGGGGAACCCCTCCCCCCCCCCCTGCCCGCCCTCCCGGAGGCACCCACCACACAAACAGCCGGTCCTCGTTGCTCTCGCGGTACACGAAGCAGCGCGACTTGGGGTTGCCGATCTGGTGCGCGCAGCGGGGCAGCCGGGCGGGCGTCAGTCAGCTGGCCTGGCCTCGGTTGCAGCGGCCGTAGCGGAGGTGGCGGTGGCTGCGCGGCCGACCTGGTTAAATTCGGCGGGCAGGATGAGCGGCATTGCGATGAAGTCTTCCTCCGGCTCCTCCTCAAAGCCGCCGCCGTCTTTGCGCACATGCCAGCGCACAAAGACCTCGCCTGGCTCGTCCGGCGGCGACTACGGGCGAGCCCATGGGCAGATTGGTGAGGAGGGGGTCGCCTCGCGCCACTGGCTTTGTGTCACTGCACTCAGTGCCTGTTGTGCCATGGCCCAGCTAAACCGGCGCTCACCACAGTGACGCGCAGCACCCCCTTGCGCTTATCCGGCACCAGCTTCCCGTCCTGCAGCGTCATGATGCCCGCTTTGAGCTCCGCCAGTAGCTCATTCCTGCGGAAACGGGGGGGGGGGGGGGGGGGGGGGGGTCCAGAGGCGGAGATTCCAAGTCACAAGTCGCAGGTGGCCGAAGGGCCGGAGATAAAGAGTACTTATCCCGGGGGTGTGGGTGGGGAGGCGGGGGGTATGATGGAGAGAGCACTGCGGGAAGCAACAAGCCAGAGTAGCACCCCCGCCCCCGCCGCCACCATCCCGTCCCGCCTAAACGGCCCGGCGCCAACACCGGCTATGAGTGGCGACTCGAGAGGCGGCGGCTCGGCGGCGTGGGGCTTCCCTCTGCAACCCCCCCCCCCCCCCCCCCCCCCATTCTTCAACCTCTTGGCCGCCAAGGGCATGCAGTCGGGAGCAAGAGCGCGGTGGGTGATCAGAAGATGGTATCGTGGCCGGCCGACGAGGTGGATGGGTGAGGTTGTGTGTGTATCTCTGTGTGTGTGAGGGGGGGGGGGGGGGGGGGGGGCGCACGGCTCATAGTGCTGGGCGGGCGCCCCCAAGGTCTCGGCCATCCTGTACCGTCCCCGGCTTCTCTCGCTGATCTTAGACCGGTTATCAGGGCTAGCCGGGTGGATGGCGGAGGTATTGGTGCAGGCGGGGTATCAGGAGGCTGCGTGAAAGGACGACTCGCACGACTCGCCGAGCAATAGTCGCCAATGTGCTTCTGCTTGCAGATTTCGTCACGATAAAATGTGGTAAATGTAGGCTTTTTCCTCCCCCAGTACTTTGCGTGCATTCTCCGGACGCTCTCCCTGTAACCAAAAAATTTCATAAAATGTGGTAGATTTCGTCCCTTCGGCTTCGGCGGAAGATCTTTTAGGCCGGCCGGCCGTCAATTACCTGCCGCATCGCCGGGCCCCGCGGCCCGGCGCTAAGAGGGTTCTGCTTAAATGTAGGCTTTTTCCTCCCCCAGTACTTTGCGTGCATTCTCCGGACGCTCTCCCTGTAACCAAAAAGTTCATAAAATGTGGTACGCGTCGTCCTGCTCCTGCGCTGGCGCGCGTCGTCACCTCCGCGCGCTGGTGGATGCTGGTCGTCCCCGCGCCGTACGCCCGTATTATGATACTGTAATCCCATATTTATATTGGCAGGAGGAATCCCTTCCGGGATTAGTGGCTCTGCTGCGCGGGCGGCGCGCCATGACTCTTGCGTCTTAGGCCATCACAACTTGAGTTGTCTTTTTAGGTGCCCCCCCCCCCCCCCCATTTTTTTGAGCGCCCCTCCTTATTTCCACTCCTGCGTGCTGCATCCACAGCTTCTACGAAGTATTGTCAAAGGCACTGCAAGATGCGATTGGGCGGTTAAATCATTGTTGGTGATGTCCTACAAGCACACATTGGCCGGCAAGCTAGTGCCAGCCCTCATGCATTACATGCACAAGATTCAGGACAATCATGAAGAAAGAACACACATGATTACAGTGTGCCTTGAAGTGTTAGCCCCGCCTCGCCCAGCCTCCAAGCCGAAACCTACCATACTATGGTTGTGTAATGATGGATGCATGCTACTATATATGTCATCGCTTTTGCAGATGCTCTCGCTCGGACGCTGCGCCTGGCTGCGTTGACGGGTGCCCTTGTGCGCCGCGCCTGCTCGCATGTTGGCTATTGTTGAGGTGTTGTTGATTGTTGCTGAGCAGTAGCCCTCTCCGCGCGCATGGCCTCCTTGCTTTGTTTCGCATGCCTCTCTGCTCCGACATTGTCACGCACCCGTACGAGCGGCTTGGCTCTCCTGTATGTGCACATTGTCAATGAAGACATGCAACAAAGTTCTCCACTACTGCTGGGTAAAGGCCTCGTCTATAAATAATGCCGGACTTATGATGCATGTGCCATCACCTTAAGCACACATAGAGGCATCAAACCAGCCCGTTGTCTTGGCTTGGTGAGTGTATTATTATACTTAAACTCAACAGGCGTGCTACAATCCAAATTAGCCCTAGCGACTAAGGAGGCCATGTAAAGGGTGGTAGTCTTCATCGAATGTTTATTGGTTGCATGCCACGCATAAAAGTTGTCCTTCTCCGAGGCCTCCGCAAACTGCTAGACAGCGTACGCCCTACAACCATACGATGCATATGCAATTAGTCAGCACACACATGCCAAATTATGCTCAGCGATACAAACCGATGCACGTTGTCGATGCTAACGACGCTCAAGCATACTGATAGTCAGCCCGGCTGGGCTGTGAACTGTTTGAGCGCTCGGCACGCCGATATTTGGACATAAAGAACCGTGTTTTCTTCCCATGGTCACCGAGATACATGTGTTAGCCACCTACCCCATGCCGCGCGGCGCATGGTTTATTGGAGTGTATGGTCAGCTAGCGGGCTGCATGCGACATTCGCAAACTGGCTGTTCGCACTACAAGAAGCAGACATATTGCAATCACGTTTTAATTCATAACATTCGGCGTTTTATCAGATCGGTCTGTAAATTAAAGCAATAGAAAGTCCGTGACCTGCGCTGGCCAACGCACGAATTTTCAGCCCGATCTGATAAACCGCCGAAATGTTATGGCCTGTCAAAGTTACCCCATGTTCTGGTATCCCAGCCAGCCCACTCACTGTGGGTGGGGGCGCATGAGGTGGGCATGTAATGCGCCCTTCCACGCAAGCTCCCAGGCGCGAGGACCCCTTGGATAGGTCTCCACGTCGCGTGGACCCCCTTTATCATTTTGGCTTTTCCCCTTGGATGATGGGTGACATGTGTGACAACATGCGGGCATGCATGTGCAACAGTGGCGACATTGTTGTCGAGGGGGCCAGCCCGCGCTTAGCCTACGGTGCGGGCGGTACAAACATGCACCTATGGAATCGAAGGTACTTTATGTGTGCTACTTTCACCCAGCGAGGCGCGGCCAACGGCGCTTAGCTTGCAGCTTAGAAATTGTGGGATGATTGGCCCCATCACGGCGACGGGGTTACTGGCACACTCTCATGCATGGAAAAGCCATGCATTGCATCGGTAGCGTGCATGGATTGGGCTCAAGCTCGGTCGTCTTACAGCGCATGCATACGTCCACCCACCACCGGCAGCGCGCGGGCATGTGCGACGGATGGTAGCTACGCCGCCAACAAATTGCCCCCTATTCATCGCCCGTTTTTCTGTGGTTTTAGCCATGTGCCAAGCAATGCAATTGCCGAAGAACAATTCTAAAAGTGCGATAACCGGGAGAAACGGCTGCCTCCTTGGCGTAGGAGGATTGCACACACTGGATTACAAGGCTCCATGGCCCCGTGGCCCCATGGCTTGGGCACCGAGGCGAGGATACGCGCGGATTTCTTCGTGCAGAGACTTATGTGGACCGGTATACTACTGTAATCCTCAAATAATCCTTACTACTGTAAGGATCACCTTATATCCTTCACCCATCACCTAAAATCCTTATATATAGTAGAATATTATAGTCGCTACATAATAATTACATATGAGCTTGCAGCAGAAGGCGATATAAATCGGAAATCACCAAAATAAAAGGCAATCAGAAAGGTCCTCTACATCGACCGCCTTTATATTATACCAGAATATTATACCAGAATTCTACATGAAATAATATATCGTTAGATTTCCGTCAGATATAGTGCTGAGAACAAGTATTTTGTCGTCCGCCGCCCGGCGCCCGCCCGCCGTCCGTGCTGATGCTGATGCTGCTGGACGGGCACGGGCACGGGCACGGGCGCCGGCGGCGGCGGCGTGAGCAGCCGCCGACACATCCGTCGGCCGCCGAGTCGAGTACGAACACAGCCCCTGCAATAAATTGCTTTGCACGCACCCTCAGTAACCCAGAGAACGTCCAGCTAGCAACGGGCGTGGTCGGCGGTGAGCAGTTCCCGGAAGGTGCTTGGGTCGGTGAGCTATGCCGCCCAGGACGCACATCCGCTTCGGCGACGACGACGAGGACGTTGACGAGCCCACCGCGCCTCCACCCGCAGCCGGGACTTCGAGCGGCGACCTCCCCGCGGCGCAGCCGCAAAATATCCCGCCCGGCACTGCCTGTGCGCGCCTATCGGTGCTGACGGCTGTGCGGACCGACTTTGAGACCCGTTCAGAGTGCTATGTGTTTGACATCGCGCAGTCCGGCGCCGTGCTAGCGGCGTCGCTGTCAAACCATAAAGTCAAGCTTTACGCCGCAGCGGACGCGCACCTGACGCCGGGCGGCGAGCTGGCGGGCCATGCAGGGGGCATCACGGAGATAGGTTTCTTCCTCCCTAGCGCGCCGCAGGTGCTGCACTCCTGCTCACGCGACGGCACAGTGCGGGGCTGGGACACGCGGACGCGGGCGGAGGGAGAGCGGTGCGGCGCCCACCCTTCCCGCCCTGCTTGACAGATGGTGTAGGCCCAGGCATCGCAGCACCCATGTTCGTGTTGAGGCTAGTGATAAAGGCCGCCACCTTATCCCCTCCCGTACCACATCAAAATGGCATCTCATCGATGCGTCTTCCCGTGCTGGCAGGATCGAAGCCTGGGGGAAGCAGCTCTTCAGCCTTACTGTGCACGAGCATGTCATCGCTGCGGGTGCGGACTCGGAGGTTCTGTTCTGGGACCGCCGCACCGGCAAGCCCATGGGCTCCTTCCAGGACGCACACGCAGAGGAGGTGACGCAGGTGCCCCCCCCCCCCCCCCCCCCTCTCAAGCCTGCATTCCCACTTCCTGCAAGCAATGCCCCGGCCGCATCCAAATGCGCCGAATCACCCCCGGCAGCTTGCCCCTGAGCCCGCACCTGTCCCCATGCCTGTTTTCCAGGTAAAGTTCCATCCGACGCAGCCCAACGTGTTCCTTAGCGCCTCCACGGACGGCCTCATCAGCGTTTACGACATGTCAAACGGGCTGGACGAGGACGACGGCTTCATGGTGATGCCCCTCCTGGCATTTGGGAAAGTCGGCAGGGCAGTGACGACAAGGCATGAGAGCCTGGGGGGGGTGCATGAGTGTCTGCTGACTGTGAGCGCCGGCAAACTGGCATGTCCCATGTCGTGTGCCGCAGGCATGCCTCAACACCGGGAACTCCAACGCGCAGGTGGGCTTCTACGGTCCCGCAGGGGAGCGGCTGTGGTGCCGCACGCACACGGAGGGCCTGCACCTGTGGGACTGGCGGGCAGCTTGCAGCGAGGAGGGGCTAGACGGCGGCGGCGCGCTGCTGTGCATGGAGAATTTCCGCGAGGCGGCCAGTGCGGCCGCGGCGGCAGCTGGCCTGGCTGAGCTGGAGGACAAGGTGGGGGCTGCCGCATGGTGGGCAATCTGAGCTGGGCGGACGGGATCGGCAAAGCCTGCAGCTCATGCCACATTGCCTGTGCCATCCAACAGGTGGACTACATCGTGGGCTGTACGTACGAGCCAGGCAGCAATGGCCTCTGGGTGAATGCTGGCAGCAACGAGGTGCCCCCCCCCCCCCCCCCCCCCCCCCCAATGTCATGATGAACAACACCCACGTCAGTTGTACAACAGCTCGACAATTATATGTGCCTAGCATGGCCACCCACTTTTGTGGAGCGGATCTCCTTTGCATGCACGAAACTGCCTCAGTGTCATCTGCAATCCGATTCTCCGTTGGGCTATGGCACCAGAAATCCCACCCCCACCAGGAGCTAAGGCGGTCCGTATTGTCCGCGCTCTCAGGGGCCGGCGGCAATCTTCCCGGTGCTTCAGGACAGCACTGGGGCGCATGGGCTGGGTGCGCCTTGCGCTGTGCTGAGCGGTGGCCACAACTCGGTGAGGAACGCCCCCCCCTCGTGCCCGTCTGCTTCTTCCATCCCTCACCTTCTGGAGTTTCATCCTTACACAGGGTGTTGACCTAGAGGATGATACATATAGGTGCAAAGCAATAGGTGCACGGCCCAGAGTATCACCGCAGCAGCAATAAGGCGCCCCTCATGCTGGAGCTGTCATCATTGGTGCTCATCAATGGCGCTGACCCTCTCTCCTCCCTTCGCTCCCTCCCGTGTGCGCTATCCTGTGTTGGCCTGGCCAGGTGGTGCGCTGCCTGCTGTGGCCAGGCGTGGGGACACGGTGCTTGACAGCCGGCGAGGACGCGCGCATGTGTGTGTGGGACCTGCCCCAAACCGCGCCGGCGGGCGGTGGCGCCGCGGCGGTGGCCCCTGATAGACGCCCCCACCGGCATGCAGACAGGCGCCACAGCCCGTACTGAGGAGTTGCGGCCCTCGGTAGGCCAGAGTCGAGAATAACGACCATCAGAAACTCTGTGTGGGCATCACGTGCACTACAGTCAGACACAGCATGTCTTTCTGGCGCTGCGACCAACGCGGCTGGGCTCGGTATGAGGCGCATATAACCTGGAACTCTGATGGTTTTTTAATAGTTCCGCTGAGCCACAGTTTGCGTTGCGGTTGTGAGAGTGGGAGTCGCGATGGACCTATATAGAACCCACACAAGTCATTCTCCAGACCAAACGTCTAGGATATCTCTCCCGTGTGGAATTGAATTGCCGATTCCCTGAACAACGATAGACAGAATCTCACTGTGTGAAGCGCTTGCTGTGGGCACCGCGGCGCCAGTCGACTCGTATGCATTGTTTCCTCCTCTGGCGTTCCTGCTGGCGCTCCAGTCTTTGCGGTGTCAAAGACCGTGGGTAAAAAGCGTTGCAGGAAAAAAGTGTTGTCGTATGCTACCTGGTCCCCTACCAGTAGTTTCGATTCTAGATGGGCAGCATGGGCCATTCAATCCTTCATTGACACCTACCACGCTTTCAGCTATGTGCGCAAAGTTTAAGCTTTGACGGCACATTCTCTTCCACAGTGAAATAGCACAGATGCCACAGCCTCAGCATCCTCGATTGCACACTGACCATCGCAACATATGGTTTTGTTTCTCAACTAAATGCATCTCAGACTTGCCGTGCTATGATGTGGAATGTTAGATGGATGCATTTCGGGATGGAATAAATAGGTTTATAACAGAGCAGGGTGGTGCAAGCACACAGCAAATCTCTACTGTTATGCCGTCTAGATCAGAAGCACCTGGGCGCCTGCCAAGCATGCAACCATGTCCACAGCCAACCCCTCTGGAAGTCGATCCGGAGCAACGACCTCCATCGCGTCGCGCTTTACTTGGTTGGTCCCATTCGCATTCACAGTGCCGTTAACAAATTAAAGCACACCATGCACATTGTGCCTAATTTGCCCCAGTGTCAACTTGTGGCTGACGACTGCATCATTTGACACAAAAAACACTGGTGGAGTCGGATGTGCTTACCCTTACAGTTGACGTTCTTCCGCTATGGTGCGTTTCCGATGCCACCAGGGAGCAGGAGCTGGTTATCTACACCCTCTGTGGTGCAGGCTTGGAGAGGCTTGGAGACACTGGCACGTGTCGGCCCCTTCATACCTTCCCTGGATATTACAGCAGTGTGTGTGTGTGTGTGTGTGTGTGTGTGTGTGTGTGTGTGTGTGTGTGTGTGTGTGTGTGTGTGTCAGCAGACACAATGAGTTAGGCGAACATGCTAGAGAGTAGCAAGACAGAGGGGTGGATGCCCCGTGATCAGGTGAGCACTGACGCCCTGACAGAAGTCGGCAATTGCCATGTCAGCTGGCAAATAGATGAAGCGGACATGCAAGTCAGTGCTGATAATAAGAGGCTGCTCGCTGAGTGCATAACGCCCGTCCGATGTATTGCACGCATCCACGAACAAGCCTTTATTTACAACGCATATATACTACCCTGATGGTCCACCACGTAGCTGAAGACTTTGGCGTCTTTGTCCGAGTGCGCCCTTCAGCACTTCCAGGGGAGGGGGGGGAGAGGGGAGCAATCTCAGGAAACAATATATCGTGTAACCTCATCATATCATGAGCTGCTTGTCATTGATCATCAGTCGCTTGCAGATGGGATGGGTATCCACCAGGCTGGTCAATAGGCACTCACCCACAGTCCCAAAGGCGGAGCGGGGGGGGGGACACGATCATCACTCGAGAGTCGCAGCAGTGCATTGCTGTTGGCGGGGTTGAAATAGCCTGCAAAACTGAAGCGTCACCGAGACTCGAGCCACCGCCTGCGTGCATAGCAAAAGCTAGACTCAGGCGCTTACCCTGTAATGCAAGGAAACAGGGGAGGGGAGAGGCACACCTGGGAAAGGGGATCAGGGGGCGTGGAGGGGTCTCATGTGGGGTCGGATAGCTACAGCAGCTTATTGGCAGGTATCTCTGCTTCGTTTCTTGGAGCTTTAAATCTTTCTCATATCTGCCTTGGTGATGCTCAGAAGGCTACAGCAAACGCATTTGACCGCATGCTGCAAGCCTCCTACGCCGAAGAGCTGGCCATTTTTTCCACGCAGCGCACTTAGATATAATATGTTTCAGAAATCCCATTGTGAAGCGAAAGGCTGCAAGAAAGGCAACGTAGTGTAAGTAGGGCAGCATGTATTGACCGTGTGACTGCCACCCATCGCATACGCACGCGCCCATTGTCCTACATTACGTGTGCAGTGTAGGACTCGTGAGTTTGAAGTCAGTCAATGCGTATACTACAGTTGCGACGCCTCGCGTTTATTCCATGAGAGTGTGTGAGGATTGCTGAATGCGAACGATGTGTTGTTTGATCTAGCAATCGATGACCAACAATTTTCCAGAGTGCAAGATGAGCGGCATTGGCTGCACCCCTGCACTTGGGGAAAACGCATGTAAAACACTTGCGAACGATTTTCTTATTTCATACTTCTACCGTCCTCGCCGCGGGCTAAGCGCTCGCTCGCCCCCTTGCCAATAGTCGCAAGCTCCGAAACCGTTGCGTAGATTTAAGCATATGTTTTCTGGTCATATTGGTAATTTAGAGGTTTGATTACACCGGGCTCTTTTGTCACCGGTACTGGTACCGTTAAGATTCTAGTTTGGATGTTAGCTACATGTACTCGTACGCGTACCCGCTTGGACTTCCCGATGTCCAGCGGCGCTAGGGACAGCATGCGACAGCCATGCTAGATGACGCATCCGCATCACGAGGGGATTTCAACTTCTGCCTTTGCGCCATCTGACTAGCTAGCGCGACGGCATCACACCTCTCGCAGCTGTGCAAGGTGTGAGCATCTCTATGAGCGGACGGTCTCGACGACAAATATTCCAACAGAACACTTGCGTATGCTACTATGGCAGGCGACAAGAAGACGGCGGGCCCTACGAGGGCAACGCGTGCCGACATTTTGGACGAAACGCTCACAGAGCCGGCGGAGCTGGCACGAGACACGGCAACGCTCGCACACTGACAAGCGATGGCGTTGAATGTGGACGCTTTATCGACCCTCTTGGACGAACATGACGAAAAAGAAGAACAAGGAGCAGCGCGACATTCCTTCGGGTGGCAAGGCTGGCAAGGAGCCGGAGCACGACGCCCGGACAACCGGTGCTACGGGGAGAGTGCACGGCGTTGTTGCCGCGTACATCGACCCCCGGGATTGGAAAGAGCTCTTGATTGCCCCGGGCGTACAGATACTGCCCCCCCCCCCCCCCTTTCGGCCTCCACACGCCCGAGCCTCTGGCAAAAAAAAAACCTAAAACCCTAAACCCTTGCCCGAAACGACGAGGCCGACCGCTACCAAACTGAGGCGAACAATATCGCTTTGCGCGACGACTACCGCCACGTGTTGTGCTATGGCGTCTATCGCGCCGTTGCTAACGCGACGGCTAAGAAAGCTCTAGCTGCGCCTCGCTCGACCGATACCCTACCCAAGACCGCATCGACGCCCTCGACCTACTCGACACCACGCATCGCACGCTTGAAGCAGTGGGCGACGAGGATGAGGCCATGCCTACCTACCTTCGACGCTTCAATGCCAAGAAGGCCGTCGCCCCCGAGGAGAAAGTCGCCGAGCGACTCATCTACTCGCGAATCTTCGACACCGTTGAGCATGAGCGCTCCACCAGCCAACGTCGGCGACGGGCTCCTTGGGGCGCTAGAGGACAAGCGCCTCGAGGTGGGCCTCGCGGCTGCGGCCAAGGCACATGCGTCAGCGATATGCAAGACGCGGGCGACGGAGCGAGACACCGACCTCGCAACAAGGCGCGGAAGGATAAGGCGGCGGCGGGCGAGAAGCAGGAGAAGCAACGCCGTGAGGTTGAAGCCGAAAAACCGGGACAAGAACGGCGGCAAGACCGGCGACAAGACCCGCGACTGACGGTGTGGCGCGCCGTGCCGACGGCTGCTTCCCCGACTCCGACTACATGCCGCACCGCGTAAGGCGGCGTTGGCGGCACTGGCAAGACATCGGCGCGAGCGCGCAAGAGACGAAATGGATACGGGAGGGCGTACGCGTGCCTTTCCGATACAATCGGCCACCCCCAAGGTTCCACCAAGGCGTCTCGTGCAACGACGCGACACCTCCCCATCTCAAGTTCCTCACCGCCGAACTACAACGCTTTACGGCGGCCGGCGCGTGGGAGGAGTCATTGTACGCATGGTGGGTGTTCCGGGCGTTCTTCGTATCAATACCGAAGCCCGTCGACAACCGCCAGTGGCTTTTTATCATCGACCTTCCGCTTGCTCAACACCTCATGCGCGCACAAATGGACTACGAATGGCGGGGACACTCATGGGCGTCCAACACCTAACCGCGAAAGGGGACTAAATATTTTCGATCGACCTTCAAGAAGGCTTCTTTATTTCGGGCATCGCGCCCTCCGACCGCCACTACGTCACGGTCAACATCATCCGCGAGACCCTCTACTGGATGTGCGGCATTCCTATCGGCTGGTCGTTGAGCCCCTACTACTTCACGACCTTTACGATGACATTCGTCAAGCACTTACGCTCTTCGACTACCCCCGTTGCGCCGGGCAACGTCCCACGGTCGTGTTGTTGGCTGCGCCGCGGGCGATGGAGGGGGGCACGCATTTTACCTAAAACGTGGACGACTTCTTGTTGTTCGCCTCGTTGGAGCCGGAGGCGTTGGAACTCTGTCAGCGCGTCGCCGACATGCTTGACAGTCTGGGGCTGCATCGCACCCCCCCCCTCCCCCCAAAGGGGTATGGGAGCCGGTCCAGTACCGCCAGCACCTCGGGGTGGACATCGACGCGGCCACGGGTTATTTTCATGCCCCGGGGGTCAAGCTGCAGCGGCTCGCGCGCCGGGCCAAGCTCGTGCAGCAACACGCGCCGTCGTCCGCGACGCCCGCTGGCAGCCCGTGCGGGAGCTGCAGTCGATCGCATGGCGGGCTCAATACATGTAGTTGGCGATCCCGGCAGCGCATTTCTTCATGCGGGAGCTCCACGACGTGGTGGGCCCGAAGTGGGGCGGCCGAGTGCGCATGACTCACCAGCTGCGGCACGACCTGCAATGTGGACCAATGTGCCGACTCAGTCCAACGGCCACCATATCCACCGCCCCGTGAAGACTGCCTACGTGCACTGCTAAAGCTCCGGCTACGGCCGGAAAGCGGTGCTCAATGGCAAGCTAGAGGCGCGGGCGATATGGGGGCCAGCAGACGAGCACCGGTGCATCACCTGGAAAGAACTAAAAGCCATCCGCCTGGCGGTGGAGTTCTTGCTTTCGCACCTCGTCAATCGCCGCGTGATGCTGCACGAAGATAATAAAGCGATGTGAAGCGTACCTGCCGGCGTCACCTCCCGCTCTCCGGAGATGGTGGCGGAGCTCCGGCGGGAACTTTGGTACCTTCTGGACAGCAACGGCGTGCACATGAGATCCGCCTGTACACCCGCTCGGCCGCGAACGTCTGGGCGGATCGACTAAGCCGACACCTCGACAACGACTATTGGCAACTATACCCCGTCCTATTCGTCGAGCTGGAGGCCATGTGGGGCACTCACTCCGCCGACCGGATTGCATCGACCATGAACGCGATGCTACCCCGCTACAACGTTGCGTTGTGGGACCCAGGGTGCGAGGCGGTGCGTGGACTCCTTGCACCTGTCCGACGCGGAGTGGCGTCGCGAGAACGACTACTGCAACCCTCGTGCCGCTCCTATCGGACATGGCGCAAAAGCTGCGCTCGAGTGGCGCGGCCGCTACCGTTGTGGCCCTCCGATGGGAGGGGAAGGTGTGGCACCAGGCACTTACCGAGATGGCAATGGCGGAGCGCATGGTGCTGCCTCGCCGCGACCTTTTTCCGACTAGGGCGGAGGGCATGCCGTGATGTGCTTGGGGCGCCGTACTGGGGCGTGAGCATCTTCAAAGTTCCATTCCGTCATGCCTGCACCTGTGCCGCGGCTCAGTCGTGAGCGCAACTATGGCGTTGTTCCCCGTACGTGGTGCTACGCCTGTCATTAGCCCCGCGCGCGCGCCACGCGAGGCGCTAGCGAAATACATGTTGAACTTCCAGGCGGGCGGCACGAACCCGTCTTCGAGTAGACCCATACATACGTACCATAATGGGCAGTAACCAACTCGGCAAAACCGCGCTTCTGTTGTAAACGTCAGCATGGGCAGACATTACCGCTGGTACGCACGTACGGTAGTGCCATTCGACCGTTCCTACTATTCTGCGCGGAGCATGGTGTTACCCCCCTACGAGCCACAGCGGCAACCATCGTGAGCTACAACATCTCATGGCAAGGTCTGCGGGGGACGGTCAAGGCGGCCAGTCTCCAGCCTTACCTTCCCGCGATTAATGGGCTCTACCGCGACCACGGCAAGGCGACCTCATTGGCGAGGCGAGGAGGGGCCTCGCTGCATCACATGTAGGAACATGACCCGCGTGGGGTCGCACTGACATGCCCGCCCGGTTGATCACACGGACATTGCGGCAGGCTGAGACATATAGCGCGACGAAGTGGGCCCCACGTGGATATCCGCGACCAGCATACTCGTATCCTCATGTTCCGCGCCTCGGTGGCGATCGTCGGCATGTACGTTTTCTACACGCGCGGCAAGCCCGGCGTTGCAGGTTGCTATACGGGCAATCTGACGTGTATATTGCGCATGGTACAAACCTTCTCTACCATCGGGACCGGAAAGGAAAACGCGGGCACCACCTTGACCGCAAGTTTCAGTGCCAGATTCCGGCGCGCGCGCAGTCCCGGATTGCGTCCATGTTGCTTGTCTATTTTGATGCCACTCTCGCTGTCTATTGCGGTCAGCGCGGACTGCCAACAACTGCGGGTGGGTAGTAACCCGCGACGGCGGGCCGGCATCATCGTGGACATCGGCCACCGCAGCATATTGCTTGGCTTCAAATGGTGGCACATATGTTGGAGGAGCACCCACCTCCCGGGTTTATGTGGACGTCGCACTCTCCCCGCAAAGGTGCGCCCGCTGCGGCGTACGCCATCGGCGTGGTGCTGCAAAAGATCAAGCACTTCGGCGGTTGGGCGGAGCTGTCCAGCGTCATGCTCGACTACATCAATCCCACGGCGCTGCAGTATGCGGCATCGTGGCAGCTCTTCGGCTGGCTTGCCCCCTGGGGTGGGCCGCCGCAAGCAGCAGCATGCTGCCCGATATAGGCGGCATGATGGCAAATGCGGCCCCACAATGGTTAAATGGTCATATGGGTAGCATAGAGGCTTGATTACACTTGGCTATTTTGTCACCGGTACGCGTACGCTTGCACTTCCCGATTTCCATCGGCGTTAGCGACAGCATGCGACAGCCCTGCTACTTGACGCACCCGCGCCACGAGGGGATTCCTCCTTTTGCCTTTGCCCAAGCTGACCTGGCGGCGCGACCCACCCACCTCGCTATGCTACCCTTTTCATTACGGCCAATACGCCCCGCCGTGGGCCTACTCACACCCAAAAATGTAAGGGCTTAGCACCTTTGGCGAATTCGGTCCCACAATGGTTAAATACAACATGTCACCCTTTGAGCTAAGGGGAAATAAACCCAAAATGGGGGTCATGGGGACGCGGTCGCCATATGCAAGTCCCATCCACAAAGTCTTCGCACCTGCAACAAGCATCCACGCGCGCAGTGGCTTCTATAGCATCACATACATGGCCCCGTAGTGTGAGCCCGGCCGCCCACAAACCTGATCTCATTCCCCGCAGAAGTCGTCAACTATATTCCACATATTCTCGATAGGGTTCAAATCCGGGGAGCACGGAGGTGCGCGCACCACTACTGTGATGTGCGCGGGTTTTTTGCCATGTCAACTTCGTTATTTTTGCCCTGTGCGGAGAGGCGCCGTCTTCATAGACCGCGGACGTTTGCCCGCCAAGGAGGCGCGCACCTTCAGGAACGAATAGACTTTCAATCATCTTGCAGTAGTCTCTCGCCCACATAATGTTTGTCTTGCATTCCTTTTTGCGCCATATGGTTCCCATGACTGCATGCGAGCTAGACACGCGCTGTACATATGTCCTTGGTTTGGATGCTTGACTACATTTTGCTTCACCGGTTTGCCGCAGCGTTGCCACCTCCGTCTCCCCGAGAGATTTTGCCGCCGAAATATCTTAGAAAATGCGAACATGTAGTTATGCATGTCTGAGCTTTCGTTATCTTTTACCCATACCACTCGTTGCTGCTCGTGACTCTTACTGCAGCGCATCGCTGCCTCTTGTCCATTGACTTGAACTGCAACCCCTCCGGCCGCCCTCGCTTCAAAGCGCGGCGCACAGTGGTCGTGTTAATCGTCTTTGCCGTATGCCCACGCGCCCTCAGTCGGCAAGCAGTTGTGGCGGCCCCTACGGCCTCCTTTCCCTCGGCCATTTGCCTCGCCCCCGATGCAGCCTTGTTGCTGAGGACGCGCGGTCTACCTTGCCGCGTCCGGTTACCACAGCATTTCCCCGTCGCATGGCGCGGGGTCCTTCGGCGGACTAAATTCTCGCTGCGGCCCATCGCCCTCGCCGTTTCAGCAACGTTTCCGCCATACTCCCTCAGCTTTGTTGGCGCAGCCTCTTTATCCGCAAGCAACCGCGGCGCGCTTGTTGCCATTATCGTGCGAGTTGCATTGACGACTCTAGACGAGCATGTCGCGGCTGAGTTTTGGCCGATAACTTGGGGGGGGGGGGGGGGGGGGAGAGAGAGAGAGAAAAAAGTGCCGGCTAATTTGTGGCGCTGCGGGAGCCTTATGCTCTATGAAGCCCAATAATGGGCGTCCATATGCATCGGAAATTCCGAGGGTGTCGGCAGACAAGTCGGCGTGCTTAGTGTCATACATACCTTTGTGGATAAGTATACATCACGTCATACACCCGTACGACTTAATTGTATTGATATGCGTGCGGGCCGCCGCCCAGCAGCATCACGATTGCAGTAAGAGAAATGGAGTAGTATGTAAATTTCAGTGTTTCCCTGGACCCTTTGGTTCCTTGGCGACTTCCTGGTTCTCATGGCTCTTCGTTAGTCCTTGGCTCCCTAGCCTGTCTGATATTTGGTTTCAGGCTTATAGTCGCTACCTGCTCTCTTTCGCTAGCAACCTGACACGATTACTTTTAGTTTTGCTTTTAGCGCGTATGTGTTGAAGCACTTATGTCAAGAAAAACAGTATTATATAAATAGTAATTACCACGGAATTCTAGGATTCCGGGCCCGCATATTACAGTGTGCAATCGACGATGAGGGGGTGGAGCGCAGCATCACCCTGTACATGGCAGCAGCGTTTGCCCGTCCAGCCGCCGACAGCAAGCGGGCGGATGAAGACTCGCACCGCAGTATCGCCAGTGCTGCGATCACTTCATCCGCGCAGCAAGGAATTCTGCTGAGCAACACGCTGTACGGAATACACTCGATCGACTGCACCACGTGCTGCTGATCCTAGGCGAGGATTCAGCTGCCCTCCCGCCCATCGCTGCGGCTTGTAGAGCCCAGTCCCCCGTTCTCCGATCAGGTCCGATCGGCGATTCCCACCGTCGCGTATGCTCGCACAGGCAACAGTTTGACCACAGTGCTTCCAGTGCTGCCACTTCTTGCGGCACCGTCCTGGCAATCGAGCTCGTCTCTTCGCGACGGTATCGTAGCGACGTTCGGCATCTCGTTGCGGTGAGACACCACATATCGGCGCGACCGTGCCGCCCTTCCTCGCAGCTCCGGCACAGTCCGTCTCTTAGTTCGGCCTCGCGTTCTTACTCGGTACGGTAACGGGTACACAATCGCGTGTGTGGCCGCCTCCCTGCACATTAAACGTGCCAGTCCTACTCCACCACTAGCGACAGCGCAGCCTCCTTGCTAGGCACTTACATACCACAATTTATTCCCGCGTCACCCTCCTCACCACGTAGTACTCTAATCAGCTGTCAATACTGATGGACGTGGCGAGATATTTCTGCGCCAGTAGGCGGGCTCTAGTACGCCGCCATGGTGGCACCCGCGACCTGATCTGGTCGCTTGTCCTTGTGGATGATACATTGCAGGGCGGCCACGTAGCTCCCCTGTGGCAGCAGCCATGGCCACCGATTCTGCGGCTGGGGACATAGTGGTCAACTCCCAGGTGCCAGACGCGAGCGATGCGGCTGAGCATGCAGGGGCGGGTGCTTCGGATACGGCATCCCTGCGGCAGGAGAACCGCGAGCTGCAGGAGGAGCTGGAGGCGGCGCATGGGCTGGTTGATGAGCTGGAGGCGACCGTCTCCCGGCAGAGCGTGGCGCTGGTGAACCTGCGCGCCGAGAAGGAGGCGCTCGAGGCCTCACGGCTGGCGGACACGGGTCGTGGCTCGGCGGCAGAGCTGGAGGCGGAGGTGCTGCGGCTGCATGCCAAGGCAACGTGGGAAGAGTCGCTGCGGACGTCGGCGGAGGGCCGCCTGCGCCTGCATGAGCAAACGGTGGCACAGCTGGAGCAGGCCACTGCGCGGGTGGGCGAGCTGGAGGGCGCCATGGCGAACCTGGAGGCCAGCCTGGCAGAGGCACAGGCAACAGCGGCGGAGGCGGACAATGCGCAGCCAGTCGTTGCCCAGCTGGCGCTGGCGGGCTCACCGTCCGGCGGGGACACGCCCACGGAGGGCAGCAGCCCAGTGGGGCGCCGCGCCGCCGGCAGCCTGCAGACCCCAACGGCAAGCCCCGGCAGCGCTGTCGCGGCGCCGGCGGCCAGCCCTGGCGACGCCTACACGCGCCAGCTGGACAGGATTGCCGCGATGGAGGCGGAACTGGCCGCGGCGCAGCAGCGCGCCGCCACCCTGGAGTGCAAGCTGGACGAGGAGCGCGCGCGGGCGGCCCTGGACACCGCCGGCTACCGCGCCGCCATCCGCGACCTGTCCGTCAAGCTGCATGCCTCGGCCACCTGCCTGCGCTTCCAGCAGCAGCAGCAGCAGCGGGAGCTGGCAGCAGCACAGGTGCAGCCCCCCACGCCCCCCCGCCCCGGGACTCTCCTGCTCACCTCCACCGCCCACACGAATACATTGGCGTCCCCAAATGTGTCCCAGCGCCTGACATTGACCTGCATGTACGGGAGCACCCAGCCACCACACTGCCCTGTCGTGTATCCCCCACATCACTACCCCGATGCGGCGCCCACACCCTCACCCACCCTCTGTGGATGGTGTGCGATGCACCCAGGGCGAAGCCATCGTCAGGATTGCGCCAGATGGCAGCATCTCCCCCGGCGGCGGCCTCAAGACGGCAGCAGTGGCGGCGGCCGATGAGGAGGCTCCGCTGCGCAGCCTGAAGGAGCACGTTGCGGAGCTAAGCCGGCTGTGGGAGCACGAGCTCTGGACGTTTGTGGACCAGGAGCTGAGCGAGGTCCGCACTGACTTGTGCGAGGTGGAGTTTGATGCCACGGCGCGCCTGGCGGAGCTGGGCCAGGAGCTGCTGGCGCTGCGGGGCGAGATGCAGGAGGTGAGCGCCAGGCCAAACGCGGCACTCAAGACCCCCCCCCCCCCCTTGCGGCAGGCGCACGCGCTGTCCCTCCGCAGTTCCAGCAACAATTGGCGTCACTCTGCAGTCATCGCAGGCATGGATTGAACCTCCGGCGTAGCTCTGTTTCAGATAAGCCTTCCAGCAGTAACCCAGCAGTAATCCAACAGTCGCACTCCGGTGCGGATTCAGGCCTTCATGCTGATCCCTTTGCTGATGCACCGGAGGGAAAGCCTCGCTCGGTGGGAAGAGGGGGGAGCGGCCTGTGTGCAGTATGTGGGTTTGAGCTTTTTAAGTACAGTGTGCCTCAGCTGGTTGGAAGGAAATTCAGTGGAATCCTGAGTATTCAGCATTTGGTATGGCAATTATTAGTGAGGCAAAGGGGTATCCATAGCCTGCAAACATCGGACTTTGGTATTTGGTGAAATTTTGGCTGACTTTGGCAGGAGCACCGCGAGAATCCGCTCTTCCGGAAGTCGGGGCTGCCTAATCACATGGCTGTTGTCTGCTGTTTTTGGGGGGCAACATGGCTGATATCAGAGGGCGGCTGTGCTGAGCGAATGGTCCATGGTGAGCTGCTGTCACGCTGTGCATTGGTTTGACGCTGTGCCGCGGTGCGGTGCTTTTGCTGTGCAGGCGCGCCGCATGCTGGCTGGCGGCGGCGCCGCGCCGGGGCTGCCGGGCGTGGTCACCCGCGCGGAGCTGCGCCAGCTGGGCGAGCAGCTGGTGAGCGAGCGCGCGGCGCGGCTGGCGGCGGAGCGCGCACGGGGGATCGCGGCGGCGCAGGCGCGCGAGGCGGAGGCGGCTGCGGAGGACATGCAGGCGGCGCTGCGGAGCGCGGAGGAGGCGCTGGACGACCTCAAGGTGGCCCGCCTCCCACTCCCTCACACCCCCACTCACATCTCCAGCATTGGTTCAAGCGGAACATATTTCTGATGCATTTGTATATGGGTTTCGACCCGACTACAAGAACCCCCAATTTTCCTCTCAGAAATGAGGTGCTAGCGAATGTTTTAAATTCTCGTTATGATGCCGTGATGTATTCGTCTGCAATTAGACCAATAAGGACATGGCGCGTTCTTAAATTGTTTGTTCTTGTAATCGGGGCTGCACTCGTCCTATATAGATCTTCCGTGTCTACTGCCGGCACCCTGGCCAGCATATATTTGCAACATCCCCCTTGTTATGATCCGCCATAACACTGTCCGCCCTCTCGTCAGCGGCACCGGTACAAGTAATGTACAAGTACTATCAAATCCAATCTCGTACACGATGCCCACATCGACGGACCCACTAAATGCAAGGTTTTTGGAGGTTTGTATTGGGTAGCCTGGCAGCTTACAAATAGTCTTCCATGCTTCATTTCCCCCGCCATACATCATGAGGGGCAAGAGCGGCATGAACATCAATGATGGAACGGGCGAAACCCAGGATGCAGCGGTACATGGCGGATATGTTGGTAATATATAGCGGAGCCCACCGACGAGGTTTACTTGTCTTGCTGCCAGGACATGGATGCTGGAAGTGCCTGCCCACCAGCATGCAGAGGCCCTTCATACCCAGAGTAAGAAACCTGGGGGCCAGGAATCAAACCAGTAAACTCATAACCCGGATCTTGTTCTACATGTTTTGTATGCATTTGCGTACTTGTACGTGTGTAGTAGCCGCACTCCCATACCACCACAATTGAGAAAATCGCACTTACGGGGATAATTACGGCATGGAGCTAGTATTGTATAATCGAGCAATCGTATAATCGAGCAACGCCGCCCGCCCGCTGGCCCGGTAACTCATTCCGGGGAACCTGTACACACCCCCTACTGGCCCCTGGAATGTGAGTTCTTGCAGCGCATGCTGCATGCGTGTATGGATACTTTCTTTGGCATCTGCATGCATGAAGCACTGTTCACATTATTGTGGAGGATATTAGGACCATGTGATATCTACTCGTCGCCAGGGGCACTGTGGGATTGAGCATCGTAGAAAGCGCACTGTTGGATTCAACGTATTAGTGTTGAAGATTTTCGGGAGAGTAGAACGGTGTTGCCGCTTACACGTATTCATAGTTATTTGTTTACAAAACAGCGTATGAAGTACTGGGATTGTGGTTGCTGGGTGTACAAAGTGCAGCGCATTATAGTGTTGGCGGCATGATTGCCCTCATCATGCAGACAGCTGAACCATGAAAGCCTCCACCTGAGGCATGAGCAGGCGCCTTGGAAGTGCTGGTTAAATTAAGCCATGTGCACACACCGGCTGTGCTCGGCTTACATCCACGACACAAATACCGGGAGTGCCTTCATGACAGCTCAGGGGAGAGTCCCATGAGTTGCTGTGCTTTTAACAAAATAGATTGTGACCCTATTACAGTTATTCATTCTATTACAGGAGTGGAGCTTTGCGCTGGTCGCCGTACTATATCGCTGTCAGTGGCGGTATTTCAAGTATCAGCTGACATGCCAGCACTGCTCTGACAATTATCGTCATCAGATACGAGGCAAAACCCAAGGATGCTGCGTGCAGGGTCCAGCCAACGTCGTCTATGGCAGTAGTGGGTGCCGCTCCGAAGCAGCGCCACGCCAGTGCCTTGGGCTCGAGCTCATGCTGCACCACCTACCAACTAGGTATCCAGCTCTGGAAACTCGACCCATGCAACCGACCACTTCTGAGACGGGTGGCCCATCTCCAAGGACTCGTCGTTGGAGTCATTCCAGCCGTAGCAGTCGTCGTCGTATATATTGTATTTGTACTGGGTGAGATAGAAGAGCAGGCGGGACGCCCCCTGCCTCCCGCTGTAGCCCCCGAAGACCTCCGTTGCCACCTCCTTGTCGTTGTCGTCTTGCGATGCAGCGAAGAAGGGCGTCCAGACACCGGTGTCCTCGAGCTCGCTCCCCAGTCTCCCATTGCCCCCGCATGCCCACACAACCTCGGCGTACATCTCCGTCTCTGTCTCCAGTTCCTGGCGGAGTTTGTCGAGGAGGGCCCTGAGCTCAGGAGAGAGTTTTGCGGGAGAGAGTTTTGTGTGGGCTGGCTTTTCCCTCCCGCCGTACAAGCACCACCTGACACGAGGTAGCTTATAGGTTGCAACGGGCTCCGTGGCATTGGTATGCATGATTGCGATGTATGATGTCAGGACCAATGGTACTGTCATTGGTAGAAAAGAGGGCGGCGGCTGGTACACACACCTACATGTGTTTTGAGATTAATGGAGTAGGCAATAACGACTGTGCAGCCGGCATGAATTGTAGAGCAGCGCAGAGCCCAGTAGGCACTTTCTGGGAAGTGGAGATTCTCGCTCAGCTCCAACAATCAACAGCACCATATACACCAAATCAGAGCCATCAGCACTGTGGCAGCAAGCGGGGCAAAGCATACCGCACATGCGCCCTGCCTGATGCGATTATGTGAGCAGTAGCTGTGCCAATGGGCAGCAGCCCTCACCTGAGAGAATGGCTTGTGTGGGCGTGAACTAATACCCGCCTCCCCTCCCCTCGAGCGCAGGCAGCGGGTGACGGCGGCGCGTTGCGGCACTGGTGGAAGCACAAGGAGTTCAAGGACACGCTGGAGGTGAGGACCCGTCTTTCGCTTCCTGTTGCCCCCTCTTCCCCCCGGCGTTTAGGGATTAAGGGCAAGATCCTAAAACCCTAAACCCGTTCCCTCCCCCTCGTCTTTCGCTTTCTCACAGGCCCGTGCCCGCGACCGAGCCGCTGCGGACAGCGCCTCCACAGAGCTCGGCACGGAGCGGACCGCGCATGCGGCGACCGCTGAGAAGCTGGTCGCGGCGCAGGCGGAGATCCAGGCGCTGCAGGTGGGGGAACGGCAGCTGACGCCGTACCGCCTCGCTGCTGGTCTTTCTTCTGGTGCAGCACAGTAAACCGGCTTACCTCTGCAACCTGATGATGAGCCACGTAACCAACATAGAAACGTGTAGATCATAGGAGGTTTGTCCCTAACACACGTATCAGCCCTGCAACTAACCCCTGGGCATCCACAGCTAAGCAATAAGGTAGCCGAAACGCAGGAGGAGGGGAGTTTAATGGGGGGGAGGGGGGTGTAACTAATATTAATATTAGATAGGCTGTAACTGATAATTGTAATAGTAATGGTAATAGTAATATTAATATTAGTACTCCTATTCATCTTTTTACTATCAGTAACAGTATGGTAATAGTACTAGCGCAGTGTCCGAAGTCTGGTTCGCTGGGAGAACCAGTGGACTATGATAGATAGTCCCGATGGTTAACACTGCGATGCTATCCCTTTGCCCGCCAGGCCAAGCTAGAGGCGGCAATGTCGCAGGCGCAAGGGGGGCCGCGGGACGCACAGGGCGCCACGGAGTCGCCCTCGCCGCGCGCCGCCGCCTCGCCGCGGCCATCGCCCAGGCTGGACGCGCTGCACGGCGTGGCGAGGGCCAAGGCGGAGGCGCTGCTGGCCGCCGCGCAGCACGAGAACGAGCTGCTGACTGCGGTGCGTGCGCTGCGACCCCTTCCCTGTCCTCCCCCCCCTCCTCCCCCTTCCCCTCCCCGCCCCTCTCTTCTCCGCCCTGCGCCTCCCTGCTGGCCCACCATGTTCCCCCTGGGGTCTTGGCAGCTGAGGCTGGGGATGCACGGCGGCGCAGGATATTGCCGCTGCGCTGGAGAGGATCCAGGACCGGGACACGCAGATAGCGGTGCGCTCAGTGATGCTGGAGCAAGCGTGGGCCGCGCAGGAGGATGGGGCACAGACCAAGGTTCCCCCCCTCCCCCCCCCCCCCCCCCCCCCCTTGGCCCTCCCTTCCGCCCCAACCCCCTCACCTCCCCTCCCATCCGACTGCATGACCCCCTTTCAGCGGAAACTTCGCACCCCCTGCCTAGCCAACTCCCTGACTGGCAGTCTTTGAGTGACCAAGTCAGTACGTCACTCGGTGACTTCGCCCAGACCCCCTGGAAATCGCGCTCGGCAGCAAATGCTGCCACCCAGCTTAAAGCGTCCGCATCCCGTGCTTCGCCAGCGCGCGTCACCTGCCTCACACCGGCGAGGGTTTTGCTACATCAAGAGCGTGAGGATAAGATCTTTTGGTTTTGACATTGGAATAGTCGTGATGAGGCACCCACTTGCGCAGCAGGAGTATTGGCTGCAGCTCTCCTCGCCTACGGGCGCCACCGCGGTCATAGCAACACCGCGAATAAGAAGCCGCTGTGCCTGCCAGACGTGAAATACAGACTGCACTAATGCGAATGAAGAGCATGCAAGCCCATTCTGAGGCTTGCAATAAGGGTCCTTGTAGGTGCGTTGGCACCGTATAGCCTAGCAGGTAAAACACATAGAACAGATGTGTTCATAGTAACACATAGAACACACGTGCGTCGCAGCGGCACATCCGTCCTCAGTCGCCAAGTACTTCAGTAACCTAGTGATTGGGAATCGGCAGCAGATGGGGGCGAAGGAGAATAGCCGTTGCAGCACAACACGGTCCCAACTGTCACAGTCCGGCACCAAAAAAATGCCGTGGGTCGGCATGCCTACGGCGGGTAAAGTGTCATCTCAGGGCTTGCGGCAGGTCGGCAACGTTTTGTGTAGATGCACCACTGCACGCCGCTAACCTACTGTGCATGAGTGTAGTAGACATTGGGGGGGGGGGGGGGGGGGCAGATGGAGTATTCCAATGATCAGGACCAAGAGTGTTTTGGTGTGGCGGCGTGACTGTGGCTGGTTGTCCTCCCGGCCGGCTGACACAACGCTGGTCGCCCTGCCGTGTGACCAGGAGGCCGCTGAAGGCAATGTCGGGGCGGGGGCTGCCCCACCAGCACAGGCCAAGACGACAGAAGCGCCTGCCGTCGGTGATCCCCAGCAGACCAGTCATGAGGGGTAACGCAGACAGCTGCGAGATGGTAAGGGGGGAGGGGGGCTGTGGCAGCACGAGACAGCTTGCCTCAACAATAAACAATAACACGCGATGGCTGCGACGACATGCACGCGTCCCACCCTGCACCAGGATCCTCTCTACCTTCGTTTGGGTGTGACAAGGCCGAAACACCCAATGAGGAACGCATGTGTGCAAGAACTGTGATGCGATCGGCCGGATTGATACTACTCCCTACTACCTGATGCATGCATATCAGACATATTAGACAGTAGGCGGAGCATGTCGTCATCGTAGTCGTCATGTATCATCATTGGCATTGTGTACTCGCGGCGACCCCAATGGAGCCGCCGCGTGCAGCAGCGCATGGTCGCTTGAAATGTTTAATTTGATGTGTTTGCGGCGGATGTCCTGCTCACCGCCCGTCGTGTAATCGTCCTTCACCAAACATCACGAAATTATTCTACGCTTAATCAGTATCAGTATCGTTCTCCATGATGTTCTTGATGGCCGAAGTGCCAGCCTGAAGCAGCTGAGCCTGCGCGTCTGCAGCCCGGGTAAAACGACGCGCCAAGTCAGCCGCGGCCGCCCGCAGCGTGGGTTGAACGCATGCACTTGAGATGTGGAGCGCGTGAATGAGGCGGGCGGGTCTTGGTGGTCGAGGGGGGGGGCTGCTCGTGCTGTTCTCACCCGCCAGGGCCGCTGGCATGCTGCTCCGCTCTGCGAAGTGCCGCCGCGTTTGCTCGTCAAGCGCTATGATGGCTGACGTGCCGGCCGGAAGGATCTCCTTCTGGGCGCCTGCAGCCACATGGGGATGGCGGCCACACCGAGTCAGCTGCAGCGCGCAGCATGGATTCCGGATGAGCCTTTCCAGGGGCGGGGCGGGCGGCGGGGCGGCGGAATCGGCTGCGCTCCATCCTCCTCACCTGCGAGGGCATCTTGCTTGGCGCTCAGCTCCTCGGAGAACCCCCGGGACTGCTCCGTCCCTGGGATATCAGCGGCAACTATCTCAGCCTGGGCAGCTGCAGACATAGATAAGGGCCGCCCCGACTCAGCTCAAGCCTACATGATAGCCGACAGACAAGCTCATCGGGGTTGGGCGGGGGCTGCCGTGCTGAGAACTCGCCGTGTGTGTGTGTGTGGGGGGGGGGGGGGTCTGCTGTCCTGCACCATGGATCGCACAAAGCCTCGGTGAGATTGTGGTTATCTCGCCTAGCTTTATGATCTTGCATTTGATTGACCACATTTACACGACATCCGCAAAGATCTTTGCGACGATTTTCGCAACGATCAATCTTCCCCGAAGATCCACCTTGTCTGAGGACATGGCAGCTTCATAGCATAGGGCGTGCAGGTGAAGGCACGAGTGAAGGGGGGCGGCATACTACATAAAACGACATCATCATCATATTTATATACATACATACATACATACATACATATATATGCATGTTTTATACCTTTTATATGCATATATGTGGCTCTCCATAATGCCTACGTATATATGTATACATTTATATCAAGCACGGTTATGCCACCCACGCTGAGCTCACAATTTCAGAGTTTCATTACGGATTAAGCCATTGTGTCATTCAGCGTGGCCAATTCGGGCTGAGGGAGGAGGCAAACAAGCTGTGCGTTCGGGGAGATCCCGCTCGCATGTGCCGCGCTCGCTGAAGCGCTATCTATTATCCTCACTTTCATAGACTTTCCCGTCCGCATGCATACAGATCGTTTGCGCGTTCGCAGATACCGGTATACCGGTACTCGTACGAGGATTAGCGCAGCGATACCGCGTCGTTTATATATGGGCAATGAATGGCGGCGCTATACGTTCGGACAGATCCCGCTCGCAGACGCCGCGTTCGCGCTGGCGCTAGCGATTGGCCCGTTAAATAATTGATGTCCGTATATACTAAGCGGCGCTTCGCGCCGGGGATCTGTGGAGGTGCCCCTACCTCTTGGGTTGAGCGTGGTGCGGCCGTGCGGGATGCGGGCCGCTTTTAGCCGGCTTGCAGTGTTGATCTTGTAATACTACTGTTTTTTCCGGGTAATAATGCTTTTAGCGTTAGATTTGTCAGTAATTTATTTTTCAAAAGAGACGTATTATTTTGTAAAACAGATTAAATCTGCAAGCCGCGTAAAAGCGGGCCGCTGACCACTGGTGTGCATTACAAAAAGGCCGGTACCCAACCCAAAAAAAAAAAAAAAAAGCAGCACTGCAAGATCAGCAATACAGTACAAGCCGCCTACAGGCGGCCAGCATTCCGCACGAGGCCGCGCAGGTCGGGCCGGTCGTCAGGTCTACGGGGCGGGCACGGCGCGAATCGCCACGCCCGCCGCCTGTACCGGCACCGGACGCCGGACGCCGTCGTTCGACCGTCGCCCGTCCGTCGACGGACGCCGGGCCCCGGGTCGGCGGACTGCCCCCGCACCGCGGCGACCCCTTTTTACAGCACCATACTTGGACTACCGTATCTTTCGCGGATGTGGCGAACGATGTGGTAGTCCATACTTGGACTACCGTATAGGTAAGGAATAGTCGCTGAATAGTCTCGCTTGCTGATTCAGCAATAAAAACGCGCTGCGGTACCGCGTTATTTTGGCGTTTTAGACGAATATATGACGTGCCTGGGCTAGAATACACGCGCATCCATTCAGAATCTTACCGTCGTCGGAGGTGTGCCTAGAAATCAAACGAGCACAGATCGAACGTATGACGGTTCATACGCGAAGACGCAGCACAGGAGGACGGACGGAGGACGGAGGACGGACGCCTAAAAATCCGTGATAAAACCGTATTGTAACCGGTATTGATTCTCTCGTATTCCAGGCGATTTCGGACGCGGCTCTCCTTTTCCTCCGCTCAACCCAAGAGGTAGGGGAAATAAGATCGTTCGATCAATTGCTGTTTGCGCCGCGAAGAAAGATGCTATCAGCGCTGCTATAATAGTCGCTACGTGCGCTGGAGATGCTCCTGCTATAGCTCCCCTGTAGGTCATTTTCCGCTAACCCGCACAGCCTTTCACGAGCATCGACTCACGAGCCAGTGCAACAGCGCCCAGAGATGGCACAGTCTGAAAGCATTTCCACTAGCTCGTGAAGAGCAGACACCGCGGCGAGTAAGAAGGTAAAACTGACGGTCCTGCTTTACTCGCCCGCTCCACTGCGGCTATCGATCCTGTCGTCATCGGGCGGCTGCCGCATAGGACAGCGGCTGTCTAGTCGCCCCCTGCTGCTGCGCTCGACTCCACATCCAGGACGTTTCTGCAGCTGCTGCAAGCGCCCCCCCCCCCCCCCCTTTACTCCATCGCGCAACAGTGCCTTATATATGTTGGCACCGCGCTTCCCGGCATTGACGGCTGTTCGACTTGGCGTGGGGTTCCAGCTACGAAGCACGCGACACAGTTAGCAAACGGAGGTCCTGCCCCTCCGTCCACGGGGTGTCAGTGATGCTAAGAACTCGGTTCGACTTTTGGCCGGCACGCTCCCACGAGCTATGTATTTTATCAATAACGCAGCGCACATTACATCCCACGTGCAGACAGTGTCAGCACACAGACGGCCAGTCCGCCCGCCAACGACACAGCCACAGAAGCGGACTGCCTTTCGCTGGCAGACTTCCCTACTACAGTATTTGACGACTAGAAACAACTAGAAGTGAATAGGCAGTGGCATGCAGTCAGGTAACGTCAAGAAATCCGTCTTACCGAGCGGTCGACAGTCGTCAAGTTTCCGGTCTCGGCCACAGTCCACCAGTGACGCGGGAGGGGAGCATATATATGTGTTATTGATTTCTCCAACGAATCGGCGACGTTCGCTTTGTCCCTTGTGGGAGTTCTGCCTGAATTTAAATGCTTCGTTCGATAAAAGTACGAGCCGCCCCGCCGCACCATCATCAGTATATATACATATCGTCCTAAAACAGCCAACTATCGTGTGTGGTCCGAGGTTTTTTCTGGGCCACCCGCGCCGGAGGGTGCCCTGCTGTAAAAATCAGGCTTTATGCACGGATACGCTGTGCTGCTTGACGTGGTGAGCGAGTAAATGAGTGCGTGATACTACGATAAGAGGTGCTCCTACCGTAATACCATCTACAAATGACCTTTCGTCAGAGCAAAGCTATAGTATAAGGAATTTGCTGATATATTTTAACATTATGCATGAATCCCTGCTATGTACCGACTGCCCCAAAGCATGACACGCTTTGGGGTTTCGTTTATTTCTGTGTTTAGCATTGAACAGGCATCAAGCTTTGATGCAGTAACCACGGGAGTAGTGTTCTACAGGGCAGGGGTATAGTAACTCGGCAACCGACCCGGGTGGTGCCGTCGATCGTCGTCACTCGCGACATTCATTCCTTTAAAAATTAAGATACCCGACCGCTGAGCAATATGTTGCAAAGCTGGCTTTTCCATTGTATTCATTGTGGCGGCGACGGTTATTATGGGGGCTGCTATTCGGCGAGACTGCTGCTACGAGCCACTCGCACTCGCATAGATAGCAGTAGGTGACGCGAGACTCGGGGTATTCTTGGACGATGGTGTCAATATTCAGAGCCCCGTACATGCACCCCTTAGCTGGAGCCACAGTTGCACAGTAGATCTTTTCATTGCCACGCACAGCACAGCCTCTGGCTGCCGTGCGGGTATGGGCTCAAAATGAAACGACCTGTTGATTCCAGTTCTAGGCGATGACGATCATGTGGGGCAGCAACTGTCCTGGGGCTGGTAAACTCAGTCTGGGGCTGTGTAGGGACGGTTAATGAGTAATCATGCACCGCTATATGCAAAGATGCAGTATGGTACCTTTTCTATGGTAGACTGTGACTTTGTACATGTCTACATGCAGTGGAAACAATCCATGGCTCAGGCAGCATAACCTTCCAAGACAAAGAATTGTGTTGCTAAGCTGAGTGTGGCTGTAGAAGTGAAGTTTGTAATGGTGCTGTGGAGATACTTCATTGTTGCGGTTGTCACGCCCAAGGGCTGCTATATGCAAAGCGCTGTAGCATGTTTCATCTCTTGATATGTATACGTATCATATGACATATTAGCTTGATATGTTACATAGTCGCATCAGAAGGATCACATTCCATTAATAATCATGACATCATCGTCATGCTACTCTCTCTACAGGTAGCCTTGCTGCCCAGCGGAGCGAACACACTGCATAGCTATCCAACCCGGGCTAAAGCTGCGTCACGTGCTCGATGGCGAGGATTGCACTGTCCAGTGGAAGTGTTTGAAACTACGACCCACTGACGGTGCGTGTAGATCGCCCCACCCAGCACGCTAGCTTGCCTCCGCCCTCTGCGCAATGTGGCCACGCAGAGTGACACTATGGCTTATCCATAATGACGCTCTAAAATTGCGAGCTCAGCGTGGGTGGCATAAACGTGCCTTATATATATACATATGTATATATATGTACACACACACAGACACACACACACACACATATATATATATATATATATATATATATATATATATGATGATGATGATGATGATGATGTCGCTATTCGCAGTTTGCCGCCCTTCTCCTGCCTTCACCTGCACGCCCTCCGCCACGAAGCTGCCATGTCTTCGGACAAGGTGGACAAGGTGGATCTTCGGAGGAAATTGATCGTCGCGAAAACTGTTGCAAAGATCTTTGCAGATGTCGCGGAAATGTGGTCAATCAAATGCAAGATCATGAAGCTTGGCGAGGTAACCACAATCTCACCTACAGCTGAGTGGCAAAATGACACTTCCCTGTTTGTAATTGTCCCTTTTACGCACTAATTGTAATTCAATCTATCTGGTTGCAGGCCGTGGTCTACGATCCTTCAAAGCTCTCCGACGCGCACGCATGTGGCAAGAGACTACGGTCACAGCCGTCTGAATCCGATCCCGTCAACTGCGCACCTGCATGCGGCGACTGCAAGAATGCGGCAAAAGCTGTAATGAGGCCCATTGCTGACCTATCACGCAAAGCGCGCGCAAAAGGTCCGGAGCAAGCGGCGGCAAGGGCATCCTTCAAGACAAGATTCATGGAGAGCTGTTGCTTTGTGGGCGACACTCCGCACCAACGGTGTCAAAAGTGTGCGCGGATCTTTCCTCTGAATGAATTCACCAGCAAGGAGTCCGACGAGCCCAATGACGAGGCCGATATCTACTTGACATGTTTCATATGTAGGCAACGCAGAAACGATTCTGACGGCACGCTCAAGGCGACGATGCATCCCTCTGCCCACGTTCTGCCCGATGCACAAGGCCCATCAGCAACTGGCGGAGGCTTCTTGCCAAGTCAACCCCTCCCGGTGCGGCGCGCTTTCCCCTGTGCCACCTGACACAGCCATACGCTTTGCCACTGGCATGTCTGTTGGGCACCTCCCGGTCATCTGCCAGCCTTGGGTGGTTCAGCGTTTTCGCCTGTCGCTGAGTGCCCCTCATACTGGCTTTGATATCTTTTGCGATCCATGGTGCAGGGCGGCGGAGCAGAAGATGTCTTAGCACCGTCCTCGACCGCAAGCACTGGCACCCAGCCGCTGGGTGGCAGCCCGCCGGCAGAGTCTCCAGAGGTTAATTCACAGCCCGCGCCCTTTGAGGTCGCCGCCTTCACAACATGACATCCCAGTCCGCAACATCCTCTCTCCTGCGCCCACAGCATTTCACATGCTGCCCAAGTTGGCGCACATGCTTTCTCCCATGTCAAAATAGCCTCATGCCCCTTGGTACAGACTGCCAGGGGTGATTTGCCCTTTGCGCTTGGTCGGGACTGCACTCCTTATTATGCGGGAGCCGAGGCTTTGTGCGATCCGTGGTGCAGGACGGCGGAGCAGTTGGCACTGCGCAGAAAACCGGCAGAAACCCACACAAGCCGCTGTGCAACAGACCGCTGGCAGAGGGGGTAGGAGAGGCCGCTGCTGAGCTAGAAGAGGCCCACGCTGACAAAGCCGCAGCGGAGGCGGAGACAGGTGAGGCGTCAGCGGCGTGCGAGACGCTGCTTACGGCGCTGAACCGAGGAAGTTCGGATTTGGCAGATGCCCTTCAAGAGGCTGCCAATGCAAAAAGTAGGTGCCTTGCCTTGCCTTCACCGGCCCACAGCACGTTGTGGTGCCCCCATTTCCGTTATGAAGACATGAATCCTTGTCTCAAATGAATCTCCACCGACATTCATTTCTGCGCTGATCGGTGGGGCAGCCGCGCTCACGGAGCTGCAGAGCACGCTGGACAATCGCCGCAGGGAGTATCAAGATCTTCAGGGGCACATCCTCGTGCTGACCCGCGCGTCGGCCGACCTGGGCCAGGTCATCTCCACAGGCATGGAGAAGCTGCTTGAGGGCCTCGACGCCCACCACGCCGCAATGGGCAGGTATGAGTCCTGACATTTATTCCCGGAGGATATAACGCAGCAGTGCATGCCGCAGGACCATTCATAAGGATGACGTGACAAGTCAGCATTGTTAAAGCGATTGTCTGGAGTTTGGACATCCTTCAGCATCAACAATATGGGCTGAGTGCTTAACATCACCGCCTATCTCGGGTCAGAACGTTTAACACGAGGACGTGTGCGCCTTGCAGAGTTGAGGATGCCACAAGCAAGATCGTGAATGCAATCACTGCGAAGATTGAGAGGGATGGACAGGTAACTGATCCTGCATCCGCAGATATCATGTGTCTATCTATCCACGACGGCTGGATACTGTATGGATATATATTTCGTATATGTACATATAATACAAACATATATATGTATACATAGATACAGAACATATATACATACAGAACGTATATGTACATATAATACATACACGCATACATATAGCACATCTATCACATGTATATATATATATATATATATGTATATATATTTATACAGGTTCGCGACACGAGATATAGATAGCTTTATGTTATGTGCCTGTGACACGCCGCAAACCTGTGCCGATCGTGAGACGATCCTTGCCGGACGGCATATCTGCTACTGCCCTCCAACTGAATGTGCGCAGGGAAAAGTCCAGCCCAATTCCCCTATGGCCAAAGTAAAGAGTCTCCTGAAGCATCAAAGCGAACGGGGCATATCAGCCGCACTTGAGGGTGAGAGCCATGTCGCTCATAACTAAACTGCAGTTCATATGTGCACTCCGCTTCCACACAGTTACAAGGTTGGTGCCCAGTCTGGCATGTGCGCTTCCCATCGCAGCCATCAAGCCCCTGGAAGCTACCATCCACCACCTCAAAGCTACCAATGCAGAGCATGCAACACAAGCCCGCCTACATGCTGAGGAGCGCGGCACCATGCAAGCTGCCCTCGCATGGTGCCTTGTCGGTGTGGACAAGGCGCGGCAGCTTCCAGCCCTCCAACCTCCCTCCCCCAACCAAAAAAGAGAAGAAAGCTCAGGTACATTCCTGCACTGTATGCCTCACAAGGCGACTGACTTGGTGCGGCCGCCATCCCTTGGCTGCAGCTGCCCAGGCCCGGGCCATCAATGCCGAAGCAGACAAACAAGTGCGCGAAGAGCGAGTGGCGCGGCTCACAGCGGAGCTGCGTCAGGCACAAGATGCCCTCGATGGCAAGCACTCAGCACGGCAGTCCCCGCCCAACCCCGATGAGCTTGTCTGCCGGCTATCATGTAGGCTTGAGCTGAGTCGGGGCGGCCCTTATCTATGTCCGCAGCTGCCCAGGCTCAGAAAGTTGCCGCTGATATCCCAGGGACGGAGCAGTCCCGGGGGTTCTCCGAGGAGCTGAGCGCCAAGCAAGATGCCCTCGCAGGTGAGGAGGATGGAGCGCAGCCGATTCCGCCGCCCCGCCGCCCGCCCCGCCCCTGGAAAGGCTCATCCGGAATCCATGCTGCGCGCTGCAGCTGACTCGGGGTGGCCGCCATCCCCATGTGGCTGCAGGCGCCCAGAAGGAGGTCCTTCAGGCCGGCATGTCAGCCATGATACCGCGCGAAGAGCAAACGCGGCGGCACTTCGCAGAGCGGAGCAGCATGCCAGCGGCCCTGGCGGGTGAGTACAGCACGAGCCGCCCCCCCTTGACCACCACTACCCACCCGCCTCATTCACCCACTCAACTCCTCGAGTGCATGCGTTCAACCCACGCTGCGGGCGGCCGCGGCTGACTTGGCGCGTCGTTTTACCCGGGCTGCAGACGCGCAGGCTCAGCTGCTTCAGGCTGGCACTTCGGCCATCAAAGCACAAGCCCGGATGCACTCGGTGGAGCTGCTCGCCAAGCAAGATGAGCCCGCAGGTGAGCACTGCGCACAGCTACTTTACCCCCTCCCTCCTTTCGAGCCTTCCAGCCAGCAGCCCTCTTCCCGCTCCGCCCGTAGCAAAGCGGGCCTAGAGTGCAAGCAGCGATTGGATAGGCTTGGCCTCCGCTCTGGTCTGCAGCTGCTCAAGCTCGGACGGTTGAGGTGGAGACTTTGGCCACGGAACAAGCGCAGCAGCATGCGGATGGGCTGACGCCAAGCAAGTTGCGCTCGCGGGTCAGTGCTCCCCCCCCCCCCCCCCCCCCTCTTCCCTCGTCCATTCAACACCCCCCATGTATGTATAGGAAGCCTGTAGCGGGTTGCGTCTGACTGGATAGGCTCGGCCTGCGCTCCGGTCTGCAGCTGCCCAAGCTCGCATCGTTCAGGCTGAAAATACGATCACGGAGGCACAGGAGCAGATCGCCCTCACCATGGGCCAGGACCAGCAGCGGAGGGGTGAGGCCGTCCGTCATGGAGATCTATAACTTGTTGTCTAGTTGGGGAGGTCGTTCCTTCTGTTTATGCGCACCGTGTGGCCTCGCAGCTGCCGCAGCACAGCATCCGCGCCACCGCCGCGAGGCCTGATAGCTGTGCCACGTGCGGGGGGCTCTGGAGGACGCAGGGAGGCTCATTTTGTTGCGCGAAAGAGCGGTCCAGCTTGTGCGTGACATGGAGGTGCGCCGCACTGATGCGCAGTACGTTGGTTCACGGTGACTGGCATCGTAAGCTGGCGTAGCGTGGGTTGACTTCCTGTGCCGTTTTGTTGGTTTCTTGGTGATGACAGCAGCAGCAGGGCGCATTCACTGTGTCCGCGAGCGTCAACCCAGTGTAGTCATTCATGAGCGCGGAACCGAACCGGCAAGAGGCGGATTCGGGCCCAGCATGCCAGGCCGTGTTGCTGTCATGCTTGTCCACTGGACACCAATCTGCCCAAATGTACACCCAGCATCCCCATCGAAGTGAGCCGCGCCAACCATTCCCTGTGGTTGATACCCCCCCAAAAATATTCTAGCTGCCGATGTTCTGTCAGTGCTTTCAGTGGAAGATGAGTGCTGGGTACAAACGGGTTCCATCCTAGACCGGCGCCCCGCCGGCTCGGCGCTTCTTGGCCAGCGCCTTCCGCTGCCGCGGGTTGGGCCGCTTCTCGCCGCCGCTCACGCGCGCCGGCACGACGCGCTCCGGCAGCTGCGCCTCGCCCGCCGCCAGCTGCGCGCTCCCCTCGTACTTCTTCTGCCACCACTTGTGCATGGCGGCGACGTCCTTCGGGCTGTGCCCGCCTGGCAAGACAAACCCGGGGACGGCATTCGCTAAAAGGTATTCCCCTACTCATCTCAAATAGGGACGCTACAATGAAGCCGTGTGTCAAAAGGGAATACAGTTTCAATATCCCTATACAGTTCCAATGGCGTATGTCGTACCACGCCTGAACACATTGCATGGCAGATCGCCCCTTTTGCATCGCACGCGCACATTTATGCATGCAACCAAGTCCCAAACCATCATATCCAAGTATGAGAAACCATGATGCGTAAGGACACCCAATCATAAAGAATGGGGGGGGATGTGAACGGCCCTTGATGTGCAAGGGCCTTGACGTAGTTGCTTAGCACCTCCGCATCCACCGAATGGTGTGCTGCTGCTCACTGCCCCTCGCACTATTGTGTTCCTTTGCTTTCTGCTGCGTTGTACATATGCCGAGCTGTGTGCCATCAATGCGCAGTATTCCGCAGGCATGCAGCATTACAGCAGCAGTTACGCAATCGGGCTCGTATATCTCACATACGATTAGAATGCGATAGCTTAATATCGTTTATTATAGGCGCGGATGAATCGCAGCAGCCTGCTGACATACACTTTTCCAATAATAAAAGCCTGCAGAAGATTCTCCCTGCCCTGTGCAGACGCGGGCTGCTCGACTCTTCCGCTGCCGCTGCCTCCAGCTATTTGAGCACCCCTTGTCCTCGTGCTGAAACGGAAAGGGCGCCGGGTGGGGAGGAGGGGGGGATCTCACCGATGTACCAGATTGTCTCAAACGGCACCGCGTCGCCCACGCCGCCTCGCGTGTTGGCCACAAAGCGGGAGCAGAACTGCATCGCATCGCCGGCACGCAGCCGTGAGGAAGGCCCGTGCCGTACTGGGAGCGTGCTCAAACCAGCTGGCAAGGGGGGGGGGGGGGGGGGGGGGAGGGGCACAAGGCAAGGAAGACCATCCGGGGTGCCAAGGCATGCAGCTTTCAGGTGGGGGCCAGGGGGGGGGGGGGGAAGGGCAACACACCTTGGCTCGCCCCGGGGACCAGAACTTGTACCCGCTGTTCGGCGCCAGGAAGGACGGCTCCGCCAGCTTGCGCGCTGCGGCTTCGACCAGCTCCCGGTAGTATGTCTTCCTGCGCGCATCGGTGTCATTCCATATCAACAACTCATACCGCCACGCGTTGGGGGATGGCTGAGAGAGTGAACTGGCTGAAGCAATGTGAGAGCGCCCCTTCACAGACAAGAGCCGCCATACGTTGCTATTGGTGTGGATGTTTCCACGCAGACGGTGGCTACCGACATTTGTCACCACCGTTGTTGTGTTTCTGCCAGAACTGTGGTTGTATAGAAGAGCTGGGCTGTGGCAGGGCATTGCCCCCCCCTCCCCCCCCCATGCACTCTTGCGAGAGTAACTCACTTGAGCACAAAGTTGGGCATTAGCAGGAAGAAGGGCTTGGACTGCTCCACGCAGAACTGCACGATGCGCTTCATGTGGTCGGCGCTGAAGGGCGGGTTGGTCACCAGCACGTCGTACCGCGGGGTCTTCCCCCGCCTGTTCACACCCAACCGCATGGCGGCGCCTGTCAGAGCCTGTGAACACGGCTTGAAAACACGGCTCGAGGTGGTGTTGTCGGTGGGGGCGATGATGGTGATAGAAATGGAGGCGGTGATGTTGATGGTGACGATGCTGGTGGGGGTGGTAGTGCTGATGAATGGGGTGATGGTAATGGCGGTGGCCAGGGCGGCAATGCTGTGGAGGTAGTGCCGGTGATGGCGGTGGCGATGGTAAAGGTGGAGATGCGTGTGATGGTGGTGGTGATGCTGGTGGTAATAGTGCTGCTGAATGGGGTGATGGTAATGACGGTGGCCAGGGCGGCAATGCTGGTGGAGGGTGTGGTGTTGTCGGTGGGGGCGGTGATCCTGGTGGTCGTAGTGGGGGTGACGTTGGTGGTTAAACTGGCGATGTAGCGGGCGGTAATAGCTGTGCTGACAGTGGTGCAGGTGCATGCTAGGATAGTCAGAGTGAAGGTGATGACAGTGGTGATGACAGTGGAGGTGGGTGTGGTGTTGGTGGTGGGGGCGATGATTGTGATAGAGGCGGTAGATGAAGGCGGTGATGTTGATGGTGACGATGCTGGTGGGGGTGGTAGTGCTGATGAATGGGGTGATGGTAATGGCGGTGGCCAGGGCGGCAATGCTGGTGGAGGGTGTGGTGTTGTCGGTGGGGGCGGTGATCCTGGTGGTCGTAGTGGGGGTGACGTTGGTGGTTAAAATGGCGATGTAGAGGGCGGTAATGACGGTGGTAGCGGTGGTGCAGGTGAATGCAAGGATAGTCAGAGTTAAGGTGGTGAGGGGGGTAGAGGAGTGGTGGCAGTGGAGGTGATAGCGGCTGCAGTGCCAGGCGTGGTGCAGGTGGAGGTGGTGAATGCGATGGTGGGGGTGGTGGTGGCGGTGCCTGTGCAAGTGCCCGGGGTCGGGATGGGGGGGGCGCACCGGATGGCCTCGTAAAAGTCCTCGTTCCGGTTGTACACGCGCGGGAAGCCCAGCTTGCGCAGGTGCGCCACCATGCTGCCCTCGCAGAAGTACGGGTCGTAGATGAGCAGCTCCTCCTTGCTCTTGCCCAGGGCCTGCGCCGCGCGGAAGAGGAACGGCTCGATGTCCCTGGCATGTCAGGGCAGGATGGGCCGGAGTTGCCGGCTGCTCAGCATGCGCCCCCCATGCCTCCCCAACCCCGATAAGGACATGTCTCCCTGCCACCTCATCAGGCGCCGCGCGCAGCGCTCTCACCGGTACGCCTCAAAGGGCGTCTCGCAGTGGTCGGTGGGGTCGGTGTCGAAGGGGCGCGCCGACACCTTGGCCGGCGTCAGCACCTCCCCCTTCGTGCTCATGTGGCTCAACGTCTGCGCGCCGTCGCAGCGCAGCACAGCCCCGGAGCCGCCAGCCTCAGCCCCCCCCGCCCCCCTTTGACCCCCCAGCACCACCATTGCCCCCCTAAAACACCCCGATATCACCATTAAGCAAGCAGCCTGGCCACCTTGAGCCGCTTCTGCGCCTTACTGGACATCCGGCTGACATCGCCACCGGGCACAGCCGGCGCCGGCACCGTCCCCTCCCCGGCGCCCTCCGCTCGCAGGCGCTTCTTCAGCACGTTCCTCTTGCCGCTCTCCTCCCCCTCCCCCTTGCTGCCCTCCTTCCCCTGCTCCCCCTCTTCCTCCTGCTTCTGCTTCCGTTTCTTCGACTTGCTGCCGCCCGGCTTTGCGGCCATGGAGGGCGCCGCCCCACCCGCCCCCTTCTCGTTGCTGGTCGACACCGGTTCTGGCATGTCCGCGACGCCTGGCAACCCACAGCGTGAGAAATAAGACATGAGAAATAACAACGCTGAGCATTTTCCGTTCTTATTTCCGACCCCCCCTTCCCGCTAAAAAAACTGGTGCCGCCTTGCGACTCTCCACTCACCCACGTCGTACCGTGTCAACACATTGAGTTACATGTTCGCGCGCAGGCTCTGCGCGATGGGTAGGTGGGCCGATTCGAGGCGGCGGGAACCAACCTGACCAGGCGCCTCCGCCGAGGGCTAGCAGCATGGCCTTGGCGGTCGCCGCCACAGCGCCGCTGCCGCCGCCGACCGCCGCACCGTGCCGCCGCCCTCCTCGCTCCCCGCCCGCCGGCGAGCCGGCAGCGCTGCCCTTCCGCGCACCGCCCCGGCGCCGCGGCTTCCCGGATCCTCCCTGGCTGCTCGGCGTCTTGCTGCCCCCACCGCCGCTGCTGCCGCTGCCACCCTCTTCCGTCGCACCGACCACCGCCGGCCGCCGCTTCCCATTTTTGCCCTTCCGACTGCCGGCCGAGGAGGGCCGACGCGCGTCGCGGCGCTCTGCGGAGTGCATGGCAGCCGATGCTAGAGGCTGCGGAGCCGCTGCGGGAGCGCTGAGAATGCTGTGTGGTGCGGGCAGGGAACACGGGGCGGGGAGTGTTTGGTGCGGCCGCTGCTGCTGCTGCTGATTGCCGTCGCCTGTCAGCGGATGGTTGGTCGATATTGTGCCGACGGTGACGATGCCGTGCCGCCGCCGGCAGCATCGCGCGCAACCACCCATGGGTTTGGTTTCACCGGGTGACCCCTGGTAGCAACTGCCCGTACCGACCTACAGGTACTCGGCTCGCGTTCCCATCCGCGTTGTATTAGTCCTCAGTACTGGTCCAGCCAGTAGCGACTCTCTTAGTCCGTGCATTCGTCTCGATAAACGACGACGTGCTACCGCCGGTACTATATAAGTCTTATTTCTCACTCATAAATCTTTTGTGTTTTATAAAAATAGCGACTATAGATATTGATCTACAACCCTCAATATAAGTCCCATGCCCCTTTCTCGCCGAATCCGAGCTTACGAGTAGTACGGCAGCTGATTCTTTTTTTATGACCTGATATCCTGCAATGCATTCCATGTTGCACATTTATGCTCAGCCTTTACCACCATAAGGTGTAAGCAACCCCTTTGGCCCTAACAAGTGCGCTTCACGAGCGGCACTACTTGCGCCACACTGAGCGTTTCCACTACATACCCCCACAACAACGGGGGTTGGTGCCCCGCACGTCCCGCTGCGCACGCATAGACCATTGCATGGTGGGATGGCCATGGGTGGGCGAGGAAACATGTCAGCAAAGAGGTTAGGAGATTTGTGCTTGGGGTGGGGCCATAGTGGCGTGCGCCCGTGCACGATGCGGCGTGATACCATCGCCAGTGCAGTGCCGCCTTGCTTGTGGTGCAGCTCTCAAACTCGCGGTATCGCTCAGTGCGTTGCGAGGAAACGTACGAAAAATTTCATATATGGAGATAAATACCAAAAAAACTACGCGAGCAGGGCTACAAAATTCCACAGTCGCAGCACGGTCGTTCGAGGCCATTTAGGCACTTTTTCGAATTTTTGGAAATAATATGTCGAAATCTGACGTCCCTGTCAGCGTCGTGCGTGTGGTCGACATGTTGGCGTGAAACTTTACGCCAAGGGGATCTCAAAACCGATACACGGTGGCGGGACAGTGTGTTGTATGTACTTGTGCACGGACTACTCATACTTGGCACATAACCCCCTTGCGCGATGCCCACGGCCGCCATTGATGATGCCAGATCCCCCCTTTCCACCAGCATCGAGGCATTGAGGTGCACGCCATTGCCGCCCCACTGGGCTCACCATGGCGCGCTATGAGCATGCGGCCATGCACTGCTATAGAAAAGCTTTGCCCTACGGCAACGAGGCCGCGAGAACCCTCTCCCGCCTCCGCGTGCAACAATCAAAGCCGCATTTTTTCCATGTTTTTGGCCATAAACAATCGTCATCGACACGTAGGGCTTGGTCCAGGTCATGAATGACCCATTTTCAATGCCCTACGTGTATGGTGGATAGTGATCATACCAAGGGTGATGTGGTATGAGTACGGGGGCTGTGGTGCTGCCCCATGCCTATTCATGCGCAGGAGTGGCGCAATCTGTGGTTGTGATGAAGCGCCAACGTCAGAAGCCCTGCTTTAGCATAATGACAGCGTTGACGTCAACGGCCCCCGGGTGGCAATGTGGGGTTTATCGCGCTATCGCGGCATTTCCCCCCAGCCGTACGACCCTGAGCAACCCGCATGCACGCGCGCACGGCCTCAATGCAGCCGCGCATGGGCATGTGGATCGAATTCGCAAACCCTATACTTATGTGGAAGGGTGTACAGTATATGTCCGTTCCGCAATAAAAACAGTAGTAAGTTTATTGACGAAACCAACAGCAGCAAGGATTAGTGGGATAGGGAAAAAATATGGACCACACACATAAACCTTGCTAGCAGCGCGGTACCTTTACCGCCCGCCGGGTAATCGGCGGGGCAGTGGCCCCCTGCCAATCCACTGCCAACCCCGGCACATCTACAGCGCGACCCAGGATCGTGCCGACAGATGCGAGCACAGTAAATGCGTCAACGAGACCAGCACGACTACTACAGCGCGGCGTCGTTTTGTTGAGGTCCGCATGTCAGCCCTCCTGCCTGGTGACTTCTCGCACGACTTGGCGCCGGACCTTCGTGACGGCACGACTCTCCAGAAATGCTGATATCGGCGTCAGGTATCGCGGGCACGGTGGTGCTCCTGGGCGCAGTGGCCAGCATGGCGGCGCCGCGATGCCTCCCACAGACGACGGCGGCCTGGCTGGCTCGCGCCGGCGTCTCGCTGTCTCCCGGCCTCATCGTGTGCGAGACGGCCGGCATGAACCGGTGCGTGATGCAGCTGGGGCGCGGCGTGGGTTGTGCCTGCGCGCGATGCCTTGCGGTCCCTTAACACAGCCGAGCCAAGCCATGCCGCACTGTGGCATACCGGTGCCGAGACGTGAACGCCTCGCGTCAGCAAGTGCCACACACCGTCGCAGCATTTGCACCGAAACTTAGGCGACTACGCTCAACCATGACCCATCGCTTCTCTCGATAGGGTACAACTTCGCGTCGGCCAGCGGCGCCGCTTCGCGCTGCGGCGCTGGTTCTGCCTTGGCGTGCCCGCGGCGGCGGCCTGCGCGCTTGCGATGTTGGGGCTGCTGGTGCAGGAAGCCGCCGGGCTAGTAGGTGCGCATGGCTGCCTTCTATCTGACGCCGGGACGATACGCCTTTCCATGTCTCGGCCTGGGCGTACAGCGATGGGGATCCTGAAGTGTGGATGCGCCGTGCAGGCGCGTCATGGGAGGCCGCTTTTGGGGCGGCTCCTCCCGTTGCGGGACCAACAGGCACCGATTTCGACAGGAGCAGGTGGGATCCGAAACTTGGCACCTCTCGCGTATGTCGCCGTATGTATCCGCCTGCAGTGCGGCTCTGGGTATCCATCCCACATGCAGCATCCGACTACGGAATCAGTAGTCACCAAGTCAGGGCCGCGCAGGCAGCAGTACCAGTAGCACCACCACCGCCACACGCGCCCAGGGAGCAGCTGGGATGCACGAGTTCAGTATATGTCACGGTACCAACAACTAGGGAAGTCTTAAATGCTTGCTATTTACAACCTTATAGTATTTGGGCACCCTGCGATTATTGAGCGCCTAAGCTCCTGACGGCCCTATCTGAATCGCCGCCCACTGTGTCACACGCCATGGCAGTGCCTCGGCGTGGGGCAGCAGAGCGCCGCTGCAGCTCGCGGTACCCGGCAGGAGCGTGCCCTGGGTCGGACGTGCCGTGGCTGCTGGCGTCGGTGCTGCTGGCGGTACTGCTGCACGAGGCGGGCCACGCACTGGCGGCGGGAGCGGAAGGGGTGCCCATGAGTGCCACCGGGTGCGTTCCCCCTCCCCCCTTTCTCTGGGGCGGCTTTACCGCCGGTCACTTCTCCCCGGCCGTCTGCCCGTCTAAGCAACCGTGTCTCCTCGCCAGCGCCACGGCAACTATGGCTGTTGTAAAATGCTTCCCTAGCCTCGTGTACGCCATGCTTGCCATTGTGGTCTTGCTGTCTATGGAGCGCCAGTGATGGCAACCAAGGCAGCGTTTCCGCAACACACACGGAATCATTTGTATCAACATTGCAGCTGCGGTTTCTGTGTTTGCATTGCCGCCTGGTACTGTCAAATTGCCAACCTGCTTTGTCCCCTACAAACCATTCAGTGTAGTCTTACTGTTTCATGCATGTATAATGTGGCTGCTGCGCACCTTGTATAACGAACTATTATAAGCAATGTCCGTCTCGAAGTTTCGGCAGCATTTACCCTTGCTGCTCCCATTCCACTAGTTGGCACATGAAGCAATTGAGCTTACACACAACATCAAGCAAATGAGCTTATACAAAACGGGCACATCAAGGCAGTGTGAGCGCACAGCGTACAGATCACTTTGAATAGTTCGGCTCCCTCTCTCACACCGATTACATATAACCAGCAAGTACCAATGCATATTGCGATAACCTCAAAAGATCCACGCTTGCGCATGCCGATACTCTACGCCACAGCATGTGCTCCTTTTCAAGAGGCGGCCAATCTATCCAGGCTTCGTTGCAGGTCTCCTGTGCCTCGCCCCTTTTCTCCCTATCTCACAGGTCCATGTGTTGCCCCCCCCCCCCCCCCCCCCGCTTGCGCTTCCCCCCTTGGCCTGCCGCTTCACCTCCAGGTTCTTTCTCGCCGGCGGCCTTGTGCCCGGCGCTTATGTGTCGCTGGACGGCCAGGCTCTGGCGCAGCTGCCGCCGCCAGCGCAGCTGCGCGTGGTGTGCGCGGGAGTATGGCACAATGCCGTTACGGCGGGGCTGGCGGCGGCGGCCCTTCAGGTGCGGCGGCGCCCTGAGACTAGGCACCTGCGCAGCACCTGAGCGCCTGTCCTGGCAATAAGGCACGCCAGTCTCCAAACAATTTGGCATTATGCCCACTCACTCATCTGGGAGATAAGATGATGAGCGTGCTGTTGCAGATATGCCACATCAAAACGTAAAGCGAAACATAATAAGAATATGGCCAGCCTGCTGTTATTTCAGCAGAAACTCCGAAGCAAAACATGCGAGCAGCAGACACGTACGCGTTGTCTCATTGGGCTATATTATGGACAAGAAATGCAAGCTGGCTCCGAAACTAAAGCTTAATTTATTGGAAAAGTGTATATCACAGTTTCGCGCGCTGATTTATTTGTTTTTAGTGTCATTCAGTTATCTCTCCCAGCATGTGACTACTGTCCCGTCACACGTGTGCGGTTGTACACTATCTGTCATGCGCTGTACTCCGAAACCATTTCAGGGATATATCACTCATCTACCACATCGGAAGACGTATGCATGCAACTTGTGCGTCAACTGCCTCCTCCCTCCAAAGATGAGCGACCACCTCCTGCCACCACCCACATTGCTTCAGACGCCACCGAGTTTGTAGGATTGATCCTCCCATTATATTTAATTCATTTCGATTTCAAGATTGCCTGCCTCTCCGACTCTGAGTAGGTGCTGTTGCCATGCAGCCCTGTCTCATTGGTGCGCAGATGGTTGCTGACTAACCAATCTATAACGATGGGAGTTGAGCAACTAGAAATGAAATAGGAAATATTCATCTCAGTGGCATTGAGAATTGATTTTGGAAATCAGTCAATACACTGTTTGAGTTTACATTGCTCATTTATTAAGGAAAGGTATAAGTGCATTGTTCGAATTTAGATAGCAATACCTGAATGCGTACCGATGCACAGTGATAAGATTGCGTTAACGAGTTACATTATCGGAATGTGGACTGATGCAAAGATACTGAGGCAACGATTCCGACTAGGAACACTACGATAGGCAGTCACGGAAAGCCCTGGGTGGGCGACGCTCCTTTATAGTCATCAGGCAAAAGGCAAAAGGCATTGCCGAAGCATTCTGCACGACTAACATTCTGCACGAATAAGATCATGGGCACGTTAGGTACTCCTTATACGGTGTAATAACGGAACGCATAAAAGAGTACAAGTACGGATTACACATAGCGCATTTGGTAATATAGCGCTGAGGTTTAGTAGAGCAAACGCTGCGTGAAATATAAAGTGTAGGACTAGACATGACGGTTTACGCAAGCCTTATTACTGCGTCTAAACTATATATTGCGATGAAACTTCATCAATAATGGCGACTATTTAGACATTAGGATGAAAGCATAGTAGAATATAGTAGAATTCTGTTAGAATAATCGGAATTCTTCTAATTCCGATTATTAGAATAGAATAGAACAATCGCAAAACGCTAGAAAGGTGGCAAAATATGGGCAGGCACCGGCGTTTGAAAGTTTTTGCCACCTACTACACGCTAGTCTGCATGACTGTCTATTCTTGGCTGACTGCCCGAGCTTCCGCGCGCAGGCTCTGCCGGTTCTGCTGGCGGTTGGCTGGGAGAGCGGCACGGGCGCCGTGGTGGAGAGCATTGCGTCAGTGTCTCCGCTAGCCGCCCAGCTGCGCCCAGGCAGTGTGCTCACCTCGCTGGATGACTGCCCCGTGACGGACTCCGCCACCTTCCGTGCGTGCGTGCGCCAAGCGTATGTTCCGCCCGGGGCATCCGCTGCTGGGAGCCTTGTCCCCAGGCATGTGCTCGACGGCGCCGACCCCTGTCGCCCCGAGGCCGGTGGCACTGTGAGCTGCACGGAGGCCCAGCACCTGTGCTTCACCGAGCTGCCGGGTCCAACGGGGCAGTGTCCCGGCGGCTGCGAGGCGCGCTGCCTGCGCGCGCGGCGCGTCAAGGCAATGCCTGGCTGCACCTCCAGTTCCGCGGGCCGGAACAACGTCAGCACGGATGATGGCCACGGCGCGCCGACACTGTGCATGGCGGCGGACCTCCCTCGGGGCGAGCGCCTACTCAGTCTTCATCTCTCCGGAGACGACAACACCGCCGCAGCCGCCACGGCACAGCGCGCCCGAGGCAATGTTGTGCCCGGGACGGAGGACAGCGGCTCGTCCAGCGTGCTGTATGCCGGGCCAGCGGCGGGGCTGTCGGAGGCGTTCCTGCGGCTGGGCGACTACAAGGCGCGGCTGCGCTGGCTCCCGGTGCGCGCCCACACGCACTCCTGCATCCGCTACGGTGACCAACGGACCGACGCGGCACAGTGGGCGGACGCCAGGCTCACTGGGTCCTGGTACCGAGATGAACAGCCGGGCGCTTGTTTGGCTTCTTCCATGCGGTGTCATCTTGCGCAATGTGTTGGTCTTGTGGCACGCCCCTGCCCGCCGCACATGCAGCAATAGGCAGAGCACTCGCTCACAACCGCACATCGCCTGGGTTGGGCTCACCATTGCGCTCCCCTAGCACTATGTCGACGCAAACCGCGATGACGACCTAAGCCACTAGGGACTTTTTGGAGGCGAACATCTGCGCCAGGATTGGGCCTCTCGGGGTACCAGGCACCGGTACGTTTGCGTGGAGGACATCAACTGAGGACTTAACTGCCTTTATTTGGGGCGGGGTCTCCCCCTCCCTTCACGGCGCCCTGGATTTTACTGGGGATGGGAAAATTTTGCAGCTATGGCGTCGGGCCCTCCCTCACATTGCTTTTTTTGTTGCACGTGTATCGCACTCCCGAAATGCTTTGCTCCGCGGGTTGGGGCTTGCCCCAACTCGCAGCATTACTCGAATGGGCCGACGCCCAAACGGGTAGGGCGGACCTTTCGTGGTCAGTGCGGGGTATTTTCATGGCAGTGTTTTAGACGGCGATCCAACAGTGTTGGAAATTCCGTCACTGGCCTTCAATTAGTCTTGCAGATTGCTTCGGCAATTTGCTTGATGACTATACCGGAGGGTCGCCTACCCAGTAGGGCTTTCTGTAGCTGGATCGCTGCTAAAACGGCAGTCGTAGAGAGGCTGCAAGGGTTTCACTGGTGCCAGTCCTGTCCCGGGGGGGGCGGGGAAAATTGAAGGGCGTGTGCGGTTTATATATTGATATTGGAATTTCGTACAGCTTTGTTCCTGTTTAGTCGTCGATGCTAAACATGCTAGCTGTCTTACGGCCCGACCGACACGAACCCGCATTGGGTCTGCTGCGCCCCGGAGGTGGCACTGCACGTAGCGTGTGGTCCTCTGAATGCCGAGGTGCGGTTGTTATTCCGTGCAGGTGTGGCTGCCGCGCGCGACCGACGCGGCGCTGTTCTACCTGCAGTGCGTCTCCGCCAGCATGGCGCTGGTCAACATGGCGCCTGCGCACGGCCTCGACGGCGCGCCGGCACTACGCGCCGCAACCGCCTGGATGCTGTCACTGCGGCGGCGCCGGCAGCGACAACCGGCAGTCCTCCCCGACCACCACCGCGCCGCTAATGCGCAGGTGCCTTGACCCCCCCTCCTGGGGACCGCTGCATGGCCTTGTGCCGCCGTCAGTCCGCCAATTGCATGCATGCGCTTCAGCGAGCTCACCTCCGCGTAGCCAGTTGCCCAGTTGGAAGAGCACCAGCCGCTGTAGTGCGCAATGCTAAATATGTGACATTCTGTGGGTACCGTTTGCAGTTCGTCCACAGGGCCGTGCAGATGTGGATCTCATCGACCACCGCAGTGCTTGCAGCGGTGCTCACGCACAAAGTGTACGCGCAGCTGCTGCGCCCCGCTATCACGGTCTCCCGCTGATGGCCCCAGCCAGGTGGCGCGGTGGGGGGTCCGCAACGCCGCTCGCCCGCGTAAGATAGCGCGGACAAGTCGCGGACATACCCACTCAATGCGGCATGCGGCGCCGTGCAAACACCATGCCGCTCCTTGCAGCAGTTGTCCCTGGAAGGCTCATTGAGCTCGCCGGGAATGTGGTGGGCAACCCATTGCCTGCATCCGACGTGAGACACCCATGGTTGATACCAATCTCCGTGAGCACATCAGAGTGCGGGAGGAGGCCAAAAAGTCGGACCGCAAGTCGTGCATGATGTGCGGCAAGGACGCGGGCCACGCGGCCGAGGAGTGCCGGAAGCTGCGCAAATTCCTGGCGAGCCTCCATGTCACTAATTTGTTCTCATGACGCCACTCGGCCTTCAGAGGGCTGCATGCTACAGCCGACCCTATGCAGGTACATGCGGCCGGGCCGTAAGACAGCTGGCCTTCGTAGTTGGAAGACTGCCGAGAGTTAAACACGTTCATGAAGCCCGCTCACGGCCGCGCTACTCGCCGACGATGACTGGCTACATGAGAGCTGTCAAAGAGATTGATAAACATCAGCCATGCTATGAGGAAGCGTCCCATGCTGGGTCGGATTTCCCCCCCTATTATTCGGAGTTTCGCCCCTATAAGTCGATTGACTCTGCCTGGAAGCCAGCCTACCAGTGGTCCGCCAGACTCGTCATGGCTGGGGTCGTGGTGGGTCTCCATCATGGATCATCATGGTGGCATCCTGGGCTTCAAGGGGACGCACGCTTCGCGGGTTCAATAGTGGGCCATGTGCGGGTTTGTGCAGCCGGGCCGTAAGGCAGCTGGCCTGGTTTTCCCAGGAACAAAGTGGTAACCAATTGCAGTGAAGGAAGGAACGCCGCACAAGAGTGTGCAGATAGATGGAGGGTGAGCGCAGCTCGCATGCATCTGCCCGGGTCGTGATCATTTGCACCTTGCTGGGAAGGAAAGGGCGGCGGAAATTCGTAGTGGCCTCATCCATCCTGGGCACACAGCACATGAAGCATCATCTGTTGATGCGCGCGCGCTTCATACCATTGAGCATTCTCTACGGGAAACTCAATACCAGGCATCCGGACGAATGCGCATCGTTGTCCTTGGTTCAGTTATTCCGGCAATTAATACCGGTAAAGTCCAGGCGGTGCTGGTAAGTGCGCCGGTACCCGTGATAAATGTATATTATGCTGAACATATAGTATCAGGGCTAAGACTACTATGTGCGCTTGCACGATGTAGATGATCAGCACCAGGGTGCACAAAATGATATGTATGTATATGTATAGTTATACACACATACATATCTATACATATATATTTGTTTATACGCCTGGACATAGGGCCCTTTCTTTGTACCCAATTAGGGCTTAGTGATCAGCCATCCTTAGTGATGCCCTTTAGCCAAACCCCCGGCCCCATCACCGGAGCGCGTTTCACCATACCATACCATATGGATGGACGGTGTCAGAGCCTCCGCTCGCATCAGGATACTAGGCGACCACGCGGCGCAGATTCCCAATGCCGGCTGGTTAGTGGAGCAACTCGGCTTGGGCGGTGTAAGCGGCAAGTCAGTACGTTGTGATACACTTCGATTCAATTGAATTCCAATGCTGGCTGGTCCCCGAACCAAGGCGCCGTTGACGGAATGTCTACATCATTTGGCTCCCCAGCTCCTATTGGGCACATTCCCACGTGTGCCGGCCCCGTACTGCGACAAAAAGATCCCGCTCTACCCGCCAGAGGTCAAAAGTGGACAAAAGTATAGCGGAACTATGCCGAGTCGTCTTATTGGTTGCATGTTTGAGGCGTATGATGAGACGGGGCTGTCATGGGGACGGCGGCACCCACAATGACAGCTAGACAGTGCATTGGCCTTACACACCGGTGACTTGTGCACTATGCAGACGTGCAGGAGACACGTGAGGCTGTTCGTGTCTTCATTACCTTGGTCACACTGGGGCGCTGGAAAGCCCGGCCGCGCCCCCGTGCAGAGGAATCCACAGCGCCGCGGCCGCACAGAGCCCAGGCAACTGCCATCTACAGCCGGGAGCTACTCCTACTCCTATTACTACTACTATGACCCCCCCCCCCCCCAACTTGGTCGTCCAGTGCGTGCACGCTGGAGTGTGGCGCGCCGGTACCGGCCGTGCGCGTCTGCTGGCGCTGCGCTTCAAAGGCAACATTGGCCTTCAGAGGGCCGCATGCTAGGGCAAAGGCCGGCCCTGATATGCGAGTTTGTGCAGCCGGGCTGTAAGACAGCTGGCCTACGTAGTTGGAAGACGGGCTTGAGTTGTGACAGAATTCAACTTTAATACTACTGCGAGTGTACATAGGTCCCTGAGTCCACCCCCCAAGGGGGTATTGCCATGCGCACCTGACGGCGGGCTTCATATCCCCGAGCGTTTGCATCTACCACCCCAAGCTCCCCAAAGCCGAGGCAGCACTGCCAGGTGCAGCCGGAATAGATCAGCAGCTGGCACTTGGAGTGTTCACGGCTTGATCAGCGGCCGACGAGACAGTCACCATGAGCCGCCCCAAGCCGCCCCAACCGCGCGTTCGGATCTCTCACCCCGCCCCTTCATCACTGAAGTTGGCATGCGTCTGCTGGTACTTTCCCAGGATGTGGTCGCCGTACTTGACGGCGGGAAACTTGGCGGCCTCGCCCTGGCAGCAGCTGGGCAGGCAGTCCACCTGGCGGTGCGCGCAGGTGGGGACCCACCGCAGTTATAAGGCGAGCGCAGGTCGGGTAGACCAGGGCAGGGTATCTCATGCCGCAGCAAAGAGGGGGGGGGGGGGGGGGGGGGGGGGGGGGGAGAGGGGGGGGGGCACCGTGGCGTGGAAGTTGGGCTCAAAGAAGAACGCCGTCGAGTAGCGCTCCCGGCCGGCTGCGTTGATCACCCGGTGCAGTGTCGACTTGTAGCGCCCGTTTGTCCAGCTGCACAGCGCCGGCTTAGGATTACCATCCGGCGCAGACGGCTGCGATGCAGGCGATGCGTTGCGGCGCCCGTACGATGCGCCAGCGCTACAGCACGCGCGCAAGAGGGATGATGGATGGCATTGTACATACAAGGCGGTCGCTCGAAACACACAGGGGTGCTGGCGCGGCAGTAAGAACACCGAGAGCATCAGAACCTGCCCTACCTGCCAGAGGTGGAATGTAGACAAGACTCTAGCGAATGCTCACACTCATGGGCTGCATGCAAGCCCAATTTGAGGCGTATCGGTAAGTGGGGGCCACTGCACGGCGCATCGAGCGAATGTGATGGAGAGTACATGCCTAGGTGAAGCATTCCTTGAGCCAAGAACACTGAGCACTGAAAAGGCTGCGCAGCTCCGTCCCCGAGTGGTTTTCAGGGCAGTGTAAAGGAGTGGTATAAGAGCTCTGGATGGAGGCCGTAGCGCACCCGGACTTGCGCCCCGACATGCGCCCGGGCAGCGGACTGTGCGTGGAGGCGGGCGGCGCACCGGTGCAGCATGTCGCCGATGTTGACGACAAAGACGCCGCCGGTCTGCGGCGGAACATCCATCCAGGTGCCCTCGTGGAAGATCTGCAGCCCTGGGCGCTCGTCCGTCAGCAGGAAGGTGAGCATCCCGTAGTCGGTGTGCGCCCCTGGTCAACGGGAGGGGTGGTCACGTTGGGGGATGCACCGCCCGCTCAGTGAGGCTGCCGCCCCGCCTAGCAGGTCCCTGACTGTTCGGTGACACCATTCGCCGTGCCAGCGCGGGACTCGGACGCTTTTCCATAAAGGGTACTGACACTTCCTGCTGTCTTACGATCGCCCCCAAGCCATCCGCCCTGCTTGCCGCGCTGATCTGCCGGGCTTGAACTTCTCGCCACTGTGCAACCGCTCGTCTGCCCCCTCCACCTTCCCTGCGGCCGGCCATGTCTATGGTACCTGATACTCAAGCCATTGGACTTGTGTGTGCGCGTGTGTGTGTGTGCGTGTGTGTGTGTGTGTGAGAGAGAGAGAGAGAGAGAGAGAGTGTGTGTGGGGGGGGGGGAGGTGGGTGGGTGTGTGTGAGTGTGTGTGTGTTGGAGCAGGGGTGGCGGCGAAGGGGGGGAAAGGACAGGGGGGCTCGGGAAAAGGGGGAGCACCCGCTCCGAAAACGCCGTCCTCCACGCGCGACACCTCCGCCGAGTAGTGCAGCGGCCGCAGGATGGTCAGCGGGTCGTCAAACTTGTCGTCGAACCAGGTGCGCGGGAGGTCGAGGCTGAGCGCCAGCAGGTGCAGCATCCTGCCTCGGCGGAGGGGTGATACCGGGGGGTCGCGCGTCAGCGTGGTATCCATCCACCACAGGGGGCGAGCGGGGCGTGCGGGAGGGTGCTGCTCCTGGGTGGGTGGGTCGTCGGTTATACCACAGCTCCCCGCCCACCTGTGCCCCAGCTGGGTGACCTGCTGGATGTACTCCGACACCACCGCCCGGTACTCCGGCAGCGCCTGCGGATCCGGCCAGCGGTTGGGGCCGTGCAGCGCGGCGGCCGCCTCCTCTGCGTCCGCACCCGCCGCCGCCTCGGGCCCTGTACGTGCCGGTGAGGGGCTTCAGGTGCGCCGCGATCGACACAGTCGGCCCCGGCAGGGACGGCAACACCACAGGAGGGCTCACCGATGTAGAAGCCCTCTTTCGTGTCGCCTACTGACTGCACGCCGGGGTCCAGCGTCTCCTCCTGATTCACCGCAATGAACCATGGGGCCAGCATCAGGGTGAGCATATCCACAGATGGCTCCGTCTGCGGCCACCGCCGCACCGCTCTTAGCCCCCCCCCCCCCCCCCCCTCCCCCCCCCCCCAAAAAAATGGAGCGCACCTTGAAGGGGGTGTAGCCGCGGTTGAGTCGCTTGTCCGCCAGCATCGCCATCTTGGCTTCCATCGGCAGGCTGAACAGCGCGCGCTGCTGCGCCAGCTGGGCCGCCATCAGCTCCGGCGGCACGCCATGGTTGGCCACTGCAGGCGAAGCAGAACTACTCGCTGAGGGGGGTCTCCATCGTGCCCCGACCAGTACCGGACTGAGCTCCCCTACATGCGGGGCTGCTGCTTGCCAAAAGTGCTGGAGCCAGTTCCCCGCACCACCCTCCTATAAACCCTAGCCAGCTCATACTGCTAGCAGGCTAGCAGCATCGACGGGCCTTAAGAGTGCCAACGCCACTCTATTACGTCATAAAGTAGCGCGGTTCTTGTCACTGCCCACATTCCCATTGGGATTGGTCGCTAAGAACCCCATCCAGTCCCAGTCAGAAAGACCAGTGCGCAGAAGGGGGAGATGAATCCGAAAAGAACGGTAGGGTGCAGGCTAGGTGGGGGTTCACGGTAGAAGAAGCCCGCGGTTGTGGCGGCATCGCGCAGCGCGGCGACCGTCTCCTCCTCCTGACCCGACAGGTCCACCAACGGCACCACCCCCTCCGTCATCCCGGCACCTCGAGGCGCCTGTTTCGGGTCAGCGGATCCGCCTCCGACCGCGAAGCAATATCCTTGCTCGCCGGTGCGTGTTGGGGCAGCGTCGCTTGCCTGTGCCAGAAGTATACTGCATTACTGCATGACTGCCGAATGGGCGGGTGCAAAGTTGAGAGCATCGATCAGAAGCTCTGCGCGAGTCACTTCGCGCGCCGCTTCGTTCGTCGTCGGATGCTCAGTACGAAACGACGAATGGCGCCAGATGATACCGCGAATATTAACTGTGCAGGTTGAGTGCCCGCACGATGAGCCTCGTACGGCGGTACATGAACCAGCAACCAGCATTGCGCCAACGACAACCGCCCCGTTAAATAGCCGATAGCCTAATTGTAATCTAGCGATGGCATGACGAGCTCGAGACGGGAATTAGTCGCCAGTCGTTCGCGGCGCGAGAGCGCCCGGCAACGCGGAGGGAGCAGCTCGATACTGGAAGTAATCACGTGACACTCAATTTGTTCGTAGTTCGGATGATTCCTCGAGCATGCTCATCCTTCACCGTGAAAAGCCAGCATTACGTACCGCCTTGTGATAATGTTGCCACGCTGGAAACGCCGACTCTCGCTTTCTTAAACCGCCCCCTGAGCACGCTCAACTGGACGGTGGCCGGCTGCCGCTGCGTTGAGAGCAGGGCGCGGATGACGCCCTGCGGGCTACGGTAGCGCTCCGGCGCGGGCGCCATTGGGGTTGGCGAGTGGCGGAAGAGAACCACGGGTACCACGGTAGTATGACGGACGTCGTTGAATACAATCCACTTCGACATCACACGAAGCATCGGCACATTCCGCCCGCCTGTCACGCGCCGACTGCCCTTCGCCTCTCTCTCTTCGCCCCGCGAGCGACGCATCTGTAGCCATGGCTGACTTCGTGGACAAGCAGTTCGCCAAGGAGGAGGTAGCGGACAAGGTGCTGGAGCAGTACGACCAGGAGCACACCCGCATCTTCTACAAATATGTGATGGGTGCGCGCGCTACAGATCGCCCACCTCGACGGCCCAACCCAGCGCCCAGCCGCTGCGCCGAGCGTCGCGCTGCCTTCGCGAGTCTCCAGCGCGAAATCACTCATACTGCCATCCAGGCTGGTTCCCGATCTCTCGCAATTCGTGGCGGCTGATGTCACGCCGGTCGCGCGGATACGTACGCCCGGGCCCGATTTCGCCGACAGCCACTAACCGGCTCGTCGAACCCAGGCCTGCCCCCTCTCGCAGCTGCGTCTGCCTTGCTTTTCCACAATGCCTCCGCAATTGCTCTCCGCCGCGCCCCCTCCGCGCGCCACCTCCTGCACATGCCGGCAGCATCTACGGGGTAGCCGTCTGCCTTCCGATCTCCTGCCTCTCCACCACTTGGCGCCCCCCTCTATAGCCACTGCATCAGGATTATCCTGAGCGATGGGCGCCCTCTGCGCCCCCACGCCCCTCTCCTCCGTCCCACCGCAAACGATTGTCTGCCCATCTGACGCCCCCCCCCCCCCCCGCCCTCCCGCCCACGCCCTTTCCCTCCCCGTCTTTCCCACACCTCTGCTCCAACAGGGGGCGGCGGCCATGACATCCACTTCGGTGTGTTCAAGGACCCCTCCTGGGGCGTAAAGGAGTCCGGCGAGGCGACCACCAACATCATGCTGGACTTCATGAACTGGGCGGGCACCGTGGACAAGGACAAGCACGTGCTTGACCTCGGCTCTGGCCACGGCGGCGGCACGCACGCGATGTGCCAGCGCTTCGGCTGCAAAGTCACGGTGCAGACCCCCTTTACCCCTCGCTCACCTACCTCTCTGCTGAGCATCCCGCACCGCCGTCCTCACCCGCGACTGGCTCACAGTCTGTCATATTGCTGGACATGGCTGACGCGCATGCTGATGTCTTTGTGCGGCAGGGCATCAACATCGGCCCGGAGCAGAACAAGGTCAACATGGACCGGTGCAAGGAGCTCGGGATCGCCGACAAGGTGCCGCCCCTCCCTCCAGAGCCGCCCGCCCCGATGCTGCAGCGGCTGCCGCAGCTCAGTCACAAGCGACTGACGCAGTTGCCCGGCCCCTCGCCAATGCAGGTCGGCACCGTGGTGGGCAACATCAACGAGAAGCTGCCCTTTGAGGACAACACCTTCGATGCCTGCTTCAGCTGCGAGGCACGCCCCCCCCCCCCCCCCCCCCCCCCCCCCCCCCCCTCCCATCCTCGGGCGCCCATTCTGGCCCATCCGCCTGCCGTGCCTGCCTGCTGACTCTTTCTCCTGGCCGGCCCACATAGGTGCTCTGCCACGCCGGCGACAAGGTGTTCACCATCAAGGAGGTCAACCGCGTGCTGAAGCCCGGCGGCGTGTTTGTGTTCTCCGACCTCATGGGCTCTGACGACGCGGACGAGAAGGCGCTGCGGTGAGGCCCCACAATCGAGCTGTGTTGGGCGTCCATTTGGGGCATACAGGAGCCTGCACCTGCTGCCTCATGGGGCCGTTCTGTTGCGCTCTGGGGGCGTCATGTCTTGAAGGGGGCAAGTGGGCAGGAAGGGAGACAAGGGGGGGGGGGGGGGGGGGGGGGTCGGGGGGGTTGGCCGTACAAACGGCACAACCCCTTGCCTTGCCAGATAGTCTCAGCCTAGGCACTGCCAGTGGAAGACCCCCGACACTGTTGATAAGTATGCTGTTGGCCCTCTTTACCCTCACAGCCGATACATCGGTGGTGACAGTGCGCAAGGCAGCGCTCCTAGCAGCGGGCCATGCTCCTAACCCCATTAAGTATCGTGTCGCCTGATGAAGGGCGGTTCCCTGCTGAGGTCCCCCATCCGCCTGGCCGGCCGGGCATGTTGGCCGACCGCAAACTGACCCCCCCCCCCCCCCGGCCTCCCTCTCCCCCCCCCCCTTCTCTCCCCCCCCCCCCCCCCCCCCCTCAAGCTCCTTCACGGACCGCAACGCCACCACGATCATGGGCCGCCCCAGCCAGTACATGCAGGCCGTGAAGGACGCGGGCATGGGCTACGTGACCTGGTGGGACAACAGCAACCACCTGGAGAAGTACTTCCGCGAGATGCTGCGCCAGATCAGCGTCCACCGCGAGGACATGAAGAAGGAGGGCGTGACCGACTCGTACCTGGACAACTGGGTGCAGTCACTGTCGGAACGCGCGGAGGTCCAGGCCACCAAGGGTGTGTTTGCGCACGGCTTCTTCGTGGCCCGGAAGATTAACTAAACCCGCGGCGGCAAGGGGCAGCGCGGCCCGGTGAAGCGCAGGCCGCCAACTGGCCCGACAGGCCAGCCGGCCGCAGCTGGTGGCACTGCGGAAGAACAAGTTGGTGACGGATACACCTGCGTTTGTGCGCATGTGGGTGAGTGTCAGCGAGTGGCAGCAGATGTGCTGTAACTTTTGCCCGTGATTGGGGCTACGACTGCAGAGAGGGAGCTTCTTGCCCACGTCCACCCCGTCAGCAGCGGGCCACTCGAACGGCGTTTACACTGGACACAGATGCAGCAGCCGCCGCCTTGACAGCCGCTGAAGCTTTGCCCCTCTGCTGGCTGCCTTTACGAACGCGGGTGACTAACCCCGCCCGGCTGTATGGAGCTGGGACATGATGGTGTGGGGAACGCAGGGCGGATGTGGCCGCTGCACAAAGCGTGTCGAGGCAGGCGCGCGTATTCCCCTGCCCCGCGGGCATGGCGCTGAGCACGACACGCCTGATGAAGGATGCCCAACAAGAGGGGGTGTGCTCGGGCAGGCCATCTGAGTCAACCACATCGGCTCTTTGCCCTTTGCGCTGGGGACTTGGTGAGGCGAGTCGCCGCGGAGTATGTGCAGTGCCTGGGCTCGACAAATCCGGGCGTTTGACTTACAGACACAAGCTGCGGTACACACTGGCGATCGGCTGTGTGTCGTGTGGCAAGAGATGGTAGGGTGCTGGTCAAGATGGGCAAAGTCATGGGCGAGGCGAAAACAGCATGCCATGTATTCCAGCAATGAGAGGTTACTTATGTTTCAACTGCGACAATTACGCTATGTTGCCTTGGCGGCAGTAGAGCGCTTTTGTGTGTGTGTGTGGGTGTGTGAGATCGGATGGAGACGGGGGGGTATATGTTGAGGCGCTTTATGGCAAATGGTGTTGTTGCGTGTTTGTGATGCCTCCGTAACGCAGGGCTCCTCCCTTGACATGTGGTGTGTCAATGCGGTCACAAGCCCGTGATTGCCGCCTCGAGCAGTCTGCTAATTTACAGGGCGCCCACCCTGTGACAGGCGATAGCTACATCGGTGTTGGCATGCGTTGCTCATTGGATGGGCAGGAAGGAAATGCTCACATTGGGCACGTGCCTATCAAGCACGTGCCTGTATAGTGCTGGCAAAACGTGCTTATTGGATTCGTGACAAATCGGTGTTTGGTTCACCCAAATGTGAATTGCAATGATTGCATCAGGACGCGGTGTTTGAACGCATTTTTATTTCAACACAGGCAGCCATCAATACATAATCAACATCAATACCATCTCATCCTTGCAACCCATCAAACTTCCATGTCCTCTGTTGTGTCATCAGTACAAGACACTACCAGAGCAGAGATCGTGCAAAGCGCGGGGCCTTTGATTCCTGTAGCACTGCGGGAACAAAGTGAATATTGCCGGATTTCAACCGTTGCGCACGATGCTGTCTATCATGAGCACCGGGAGCTCATTACCTGTCACCCATTGGGTCACCTTGACGACTTCACCGCATGGTGTCGTGACCTTACAACTTCAGATATGTCGTGACCGGACTTTTCACTTCATGAAGAGGCTAGATGCCGCAGTCAGCGCCCCTGGCAATACTGATCACATGATTGCTGCTTGATCCGTTGGTGTCTACCGGTAGCTGTATAGTGCTCTTGTCATCGGTACGGTGATGGCGGTGAAGTATCACTATCCTACTAATATACCAGACTGGATATGTACAACATGCGACTACACATCGGAGGCACACTACAATGGGCCTCATGCCTGTCGCCTTATGAATGTTGTTGTTCAACCACAGCCAGACAGCGAGCGAGGGGGGGGGGGGGGGGGGGGCTACTAATGAAAAAGGTGCTCCCACCGTACATATATAATATGTATATTTTGTATGCACAAGAGATAGGGCGAGAGAGAGAGGGAGGGAGGGAAGGGGAGAAAGCACTATTCCACCTCGCCGGGTCCAGTATTGGCTTATGTGCTGCAAAAATGTGAATGCTTGGGTTTTATTTGGCTCAGGTTATATACCCCTCCACATAAGTCCGGGTTTTGCATTTTCGATCGCAAAGCGCATGCATGGGCGAGGACAACGCCGGCTGCATGTGCATATATGCTAACTACAGTGGGAATAGTTCGGGCAAATGCCTATTGTGCGCTTTATACCCACCCGCGCGACAACACGGCCATTTGTGGGCGCCCTTCAAAAAACGCGAAATCAGTGCATGATGCGTTGGCGCTAGAAAATTGTGGGTTGCGCCAACCGTCCAAACCTATGGAAATAGCGGCACTCGTCGCACCAAACTTGGTGAATGCGGCCCTTGGCATAAGCTGCACACACCGTGCGTTTAGGCCACTGAAAGCATGTCGCTATAGGCACAACGTGACACCCCAACGACAAGTGGGCCACTGTGGGGAGCAGTTTTGGGGTGAAAATGCTGCTGTTTCTGTGGCGAACGCACGTAGGAGAGGCGCTCGATGGCCCCCTTGGCGTTGGGCAATGCTCTACTATGGGGGCGCGTGGTGGAATGCCAGTTGCACCGTTTCGTGGGCGGGGTGGCGCGGTAGGGGCGTGGACTTTAATTAATATGAAATTCCTTGAAAAATGCTGTGGAAATGGCATTTTGGCTGGTAGATGTGTGTGTGTCGCTAGAAGGCGGCACATGCCAAGTGTTGGTGGTCCGTGGTCATCCACACACATAACGCTCTCGCGCAACCGAGTATGGAGCTCAGACACGCACTTTGCGCAAAGCCACGCGCCCGACGTGGGTGGGCACAATAGGCAGTGAGCGGCAACTTGGATGATCATCTTTGGGGATTTTTCTGCCGGGGTCCCAAAAACTCGATTTTTTGATTTTGGAAGATTTCTTTCGACGCAGATTTAAACGAGCAATTGGTGGTATTTTCAAAAAGTTTTTCTGAGCAAAGCCTGAGAAGTTATAGCGTTTTAAAGCCAAGGGGGTGTTGCTGAGCGTGGCCGACACTGATGCCATGTCAGTGTCGCAACGCGACATGTTCTAGCCGCCGCCCACCCGACTGCACCCCAACCAAATGTACCCGAGCCCCTCGCCAATGTGTTTCCTCACGTGTTCATGGCCATCCCGCCGTTTGGTTGTCTATTCACGCGCGTCGGCGTGTGCGTGATACCGACCCTGGTTTTGGTGCAGTTGCAGGCGACGCCCATCCAAGCACCAAGAGCAGCGTGACACCCTAGTCAATGGGCTTTAAGCTTCGGTTTGAGCCACTCGTCATGCAGGTCTTATATACCCTCTGAGATTCCAGGGTTTCATCTCATATACCCCACGTTCAGGAACCATAGACTTCAGAAGTTTTGAGACTGCCGAAAAGGGACCCCAACCTTATGTGGAGAGGTGTATAGTAGTTGATTTGTCATCAATGTAAGATTCGATCTTCCCGTACTGGTATGAGGTGGCCGTGATGTGGGGTACGGGTATAGCATGGACGACATACTTATAAGTAATTTTTTATTACATAAGGGCTTTCACAAAAGCGCACTACAAACAAAACTAACAGCAACCATGAAAGGTTGCCAGCAAAAGAGAGACACAAACCTGAAACCAAGGTCGAGCAGGAGGACAAGGAGCCAAGAACCAAGAATGAGCCAAAGGAAACCACGAAGTCAATTAGCTGCTAGGAACCAAAGGAACCCCCGCCCCGGGGTAGGCTATCGGCCGCGGCGAGGACGCTTGCAGCCACTGATCCGGGTCATAGCAACACATGCTGACGAGCGACGCGACGCATGCGCAGGAGCACCATCACGTGCCGCACGCGCGGCCGCGACCCCGCCAAGAACGTTGTCTGCATGTGCCATGTTGATGAGCAAGGAGAAACGCACGGCGGCGCCACGCAGACAAGAGCTGCCCGATTTTTTGGCCAGTGTGTGCGTGGCTAGCTTTCGCGAGCTCCACCAAGAAAGCCTCGGCGTGCGGGGCCAGCGAGCCAAACTCGGAAACGGCGAAAGGAACAAAGCGAAGCATCCCGGCGGCGTTTCGGACACCTCGTCATACTTCTGGATTTTGTGGCGCTCAGCAGCCCGCAAAGGAGTCGTTGGATCCGAGGTTGACACGCCGAGGATAGGGGCAATGGTGGTATCGACAGCAACCGTGTTTCCGCGGATACCGCCATACCCAAAAAGCCCAACATCGGCAGGCTGCCCGTCGCTGCCCTTCGGGAGAGAAACAAGCACCGACGGGTCTGTACGTGAGGATCTGGACACCCACGCCGAGCGCGGACTTCACGTCGTGGCAAATGTCGGAAAGGCCATGTGCCGCCCATACTTATAAGTTATTACCTAATTTGAGGGGATTGAAGGAAATTAGGGGAATGGGGGGAATGTACACAGTAAGTTCACATACCACATCCAGGAAGAGTGATTTCCGACATCGCCTTCTGCTGCTAGCTCATGTAAATACATCCAGGAAGAGTCCACACACCAGGAAGTTCACTTCGCAGTAGTTGCTGTAGCGACTAGTGGACGTTTTCTATTAATATTGCCTTTCGACTGATTTCCTGATCGGCTTTTGCGGCTAGCTCATGATATAATTTAAAATAATGTATCCCTCAATATAAGTTTTTGTATTTGTTGAAATATTTATTAATAGAAAGATAGCGGCTGTGTAAGTAGTACTGACACTACGAGGACCTCGATTGCTGCTGAGTGCCAATGCCACTGCCACGTCTGTGCGTTAAATGGTGTTTACATACTATGCACTTTAGGAAATACGGAGACGTGGCTTATTATTAACTGGCCACCTCGGCAGTTTGGGATCCCATCTGGCGGTACTGGCCGCCCGCGCGCGCGGCGGGTCGCGTCAGCAGCAGCCCGCTCATCTGTGTGGGTGATCTTCAGCCATCATTCCCGATCATATACCAGTTCACCACCTGCATTGCCCTCAGCGTAGCCACTCTCGCCCTGATATCCCGTCAGGTTACTGCGGCCACATCCTGCAGCGACGACCTGTTCCTCAGCTTGTGTCAGACGGCTTTTGCCGTTTGCTCCGCGGATCACCTCAATCCGACGACAGCACTCATAGCAGCGTCCGCGATGGCGATTACGGCGACGGCACCCAGTGCGCGGCTGCTAACCCAGACGAGCCGACGCGCCCGCGCGCGCCCCGCCTCCCTGAAGGTGCGGTCGCAGGCAAGGCGGGTCGAGCAGTCCGCTCCCGTGGGATTCGGCCGCAGAGAGGCGCTGACGGCGGCGACGGGCGCGGCGCTGCTGCTGGGCGGCAGCGGCCCGGCGCTGGCCAAGGACGACAAGAACGTGGGCGCCTATCTGCCGGTGTACGAGGAAGACAGCGACCTAGTGCTCTTTGTGCCTGGACCCCGAGAGACCCCGGCCATCAGGTCCGTAACCAATGCCTTGGCCTCCACCCCGCTGAGAGACTGCGAAGAGGGCGGGCTCGTGCGCCAGCGCAGCCAGTTAGTCGGTGTTTCACACGTGCTTATTGCGCTGGATTGTCTCTCAGGGTCGCCAGGGCAAATTCCCCAAAATATTATTGGGGCGCACAATAAAGCGCAGAATATGTAGGACTAGGGCACTTCTCGTCTCGGAGCCACCATCCTCAATTCATCCTAGGTCTACGGTGTCTAGTTCACCAGTCTCGAACCATCAGACCGCGGGCATGGGGCCGCGCAGGTGCGTACATTAGCAAGCTTCATGATTGTAGGGATTGCTCAGTAACCATACGTTGAGAAATGACCGCATCGGGACTCCTGCGAGATATTGCAGTATTGGGCTCGATAAGTGCGAGCAGCATGCTACGTGTAAAGTCTTCCCAGAGATTCCTGCAGGCGCTTGGGTATGTTGTGTTGGGGGGAAAGTGGGGGGGGGGGGGGGGGGGGGGGGGGGGGCATTGAGCTGCATTACGCGATCACGTGGTGCGGTATGAGCGACCCAGTGCAATCACTAAAACTGCAACTGCAGTGCGAGTATTAGCCGGGCGTCAGGAAGTGCGCACTGCTGTGAGGCCAGACTTCTGGTTTCGATGCAGCCACCTGGTGCTGACCAATATCCTGGATATTGCTGTCTTTTTTCTGTCTGTGCAGGGCGGGCACCATCGACCCCAAGGCACCATACAGGTTTGCGCTGCCGCCTAAGTGGCACCGCGACCCGGTAGCCAACATCTCCAGCGGCAACTACTGCCAGCCCAACTGCGCCGAGCCGTGGACGGAGGTCATCTTCTCCGGCGCGGAGGGCCGCGCACAGGTGATCATCTCCCCGCTGGTGCGCCTCATCAACAAGTCCAACGCTAGCCTATCCGAGATTGGACCCCCCGAGGGGCTCATCAACTCCTTCGGCCCCTACATCACCGGCACCTACGTGGAGGACGACGACGTGCTGTCCTCCAGCTCGTGCGAGAAGAATGGCCGCCTGTACTATACGTATGAGCTGTACGCGCCGTACGGCACCATGCCCCCGCACGGCCTTGCGGTGCTGACCACCAAGGGCGACGCCGCCATCCTGTTTGCCGTCAACGCAACTGACAAGCAGTGGGGCTCCGGCGAGGCGCTGCTCCACAAGGTGATTGATTCCTTCACTGTCTGAGCGCAATTCTGCAGCACCAATTCATGGCAGGCCGGCTGTCCCACCCTGCCCCCCTTTTTGTCCATCTCGCGGTGTCCACTGCGCTGTAAAAAAATCAGTCCCCCTCCGACACAGGCTGATGCTCCCTGGGGGCTACTGGTGGCCATCCCAGTGCTGTTGCTCACTGCCAATGAGCGGCTGCAGCAGCCCCAGCTCGCGCAATCCGGTGCTTCTGTCAGCTAGCCATGGCAGTGCATCAAATGACATCCCTGCAGAGCGCGGTTTGTGACCAATAAAACATGTAGGGGCATCGGGCACCATCCCGGCAGCGGCAGCAAGCCCTTGCGCACGTGCAGATGCCTAGCTACTGGTCTGGGACAGCACTAGCAGTTAAGTGTCTTGTGCCAAGCGAGAGCTGAAGCGGCATGAGCGTCTCATTATGACAGCACCACCACAACCAGTACGCCTTGACAGTGGAGAAGACGCCGCATTCCATCCCGCCACTACCGATTTCACTTTTGAAAGGTTTGTGCCGGAGAGCATGTCTACCGCAAGTTATTCCTCGCCGGATTTTGGCTCTACAATATCAATACGTAGCTCTCGGTAGTTAGTAGTTAGATAGTGGCCATGTGAAACTGGGTTGGCAGTGGGCCAGTTTCTACATATTCAGGCCGCCTTGACTGTGGTGGAGATGCCGCATTCCATCCCGCTACTACCGATTTCACTTTTGAAAGATTTGTGCCGGAGAGCATGTCTACCGCAAGCTCTACCTTGCCGGATTTGCCTCCACAATATCAATACGTAGCTCTCGGTAGGTAGTTAGTAGTTAGATAGTGGCCATGTGAAACTGGGTTGGCAGTGGGCCAGTTTCTACATATTCAGGCCGCCTTGACTGTGGTGGAGATGCCGCATTCCATCCCGCCACTACCGATTTCACTTTTGAAAGATTTGTGCCGGAGAGCATGTCTACCGCAAGCTCTACCTCGCCGGATTTTAGGCTCCACAATATCAATACGTAGCTCTGGGTAGGTAGTTAGTAGTTAGATAGTGGCCATGTGAAACTGGGTTGGCAGTGGGCCAGTTTCTACATATTCAGGCCGCCTTGACTGTGGTGGAGATGCCGCATTCCATCCCGCTACTACCGATTTCACTTTTGAAAGATTTGTGCCGGAGAGCATGTCTACCGCAAGCTCTACCTTGCCGGATTTGCCTCCACAATATCAATACGTAGCTCTGGGTAGGTAGTTAGTAGTTAGATAGTGGCCATTTGACACTGGGTTGGCAGTGGGCCAGTTTCTACATATTCAGGCCGCCTTGACTGTGGTGGAGATGCCGCATTCCATCCCGCCACTACCGATTTCACTTTTGAAAGATTTGTGCCGGAGAGCATGTCTACCGCAAGCTCTACCTCACCGGATTTTGCCTCCACAATATCAATACGTAGCTCTCGGTAGTTAGTTAGTAGTTAGATAGTGGCCATTTGAAACTGGGTTGGCAGTGTGCCAGTTTCTACATATTCAGGCCGCCTTGACTGTGGTGGAGATGCCGCATTCCATCCCGCCACTACCGATTTCACTTTTGAAAGATTTGTGCCGGAGAGCATGTCTACCGAAAGCTCTACCTTGCCGGATTTTGCCTCCACAATATCAATACGTAGCTCTCGGTAGGTAGTTAGTAGTTAGATAGTGGCCATTTGACACTGGGTTGGCAGTGGGCCAGTTTCTACATATTCAGGCCGCCTTGACTGTGGTGGAGATGCCGCATTCCATCCTTCCACTACCGATTTCACTTTTGAAAGATTTGTGCCGGAGAGCATGTCTACCGCAAGCTCTACCTCACCGGATTTTGCCTCCACAATATCAATACGTAGCTCTCGGTAGTTAGTTAGTAGTTAGATAGTGGTCATTTGACACTGGGTTGGCAGTGGGCCAGTTTCAACATGTTTGGGAAAATGTTGAAGCTTTGCAATTTGTTGTTATGTTCACTGTATAGTCACCGTCTCACGATGGTCACGGTCATCATGTCTGGGGACAGCAGAAAGAGTACCATACAGCGCAGCGCGTTTCTCATTATCGTGACAAACAGGCAGTCGGGGACAAATTTCCAGAGTGATACTGTACTCGTACTGGTGGGAAAGCTGTAAGAGGGAGCACACCATCCAAAGAATCAAATGCAGAACAAACCCCACTAAAAAAGTGGTCGTCGCTCGCTCGCTTGACAGCACACTCAATGAAACCCTAAAACCAAGACTAATGTGTGACCACTGTATGGGGCCCCCGTGGTGTACTCTGATGAGACCCATCAGCAAAAAAATGGCTATACATATTATCTCCGATACAGTGATACGGGTGCAACGTATGTAATACTATGCAATACCTGGACACAATCTTACGAGCACTCAATGATCCATAATAGATGGCTGTTTCCAAGTATGCTTTGACAATACTAGATTTAATATTTGGTTGTTCCCGGCTCTGCTTTGGTTCGGTGGTTATTTTTGGACTATATTGTATGTTTAGGATGGATGTGTGTAATTTATTGTTCTCTGCTGTCAAGGCGCTGTGAATACCATGTCAGCATGCTGAAATGTCTCACTTAAGCACATTGCATCATATAAAATCATCAATTATACCACAGTCCACATCAGATGAAAGGACAGGCAAATGCCACATCGTCGTACTAAAATCATTGTCCTCCAGATATACAAGCACGTATTCGTCGATATTGGTACGTGTAGTCGTAGCGATTTATTTCTATCGATAATATCTGCCGTACCAGTACACCCGTGATGTAGTACTCGCTACGGCTTTTATCTCGGTATATATATATCTCTATGATAGATTTCTTCTCGCGCTGGAAGTGCAATGTGGATCTCCTAGTCGTACGGGTACCGAGTATGAAAACACGATTTCATTTCGAACAGCCCTCGCGAGTAGGCTGCCCCCATCCATCGTACCCACCCCTCCCCACACGTAGCATGCGAATCTCGGAGACGCCGACGCAATAAGGCCGAGGTCGTGCGGGGCATTGTTTTAAGCAACCCCCCGTCGAGGGTTGCTGCCCGGCAGCGTCAACATGCGCTACCGGGACTACACGCATTATTTGAAACGCCCCCATGTAGGGCTCCCCAGTTGTCGCATGATCCGAGGCCCGCCACAACCGGCCACCCGCCACTCAGCCCCTACTTGCCGCGCCCAGCCGGGCACGGGTCTTAGGGGTTACCAGCAGCGTCCACCACGTGGAGGTGGGGGTGGTTTCGCTAGGCATGTCACACCTAGAATCCTCCGCCCTTGGTGGGCCGCTACCTGGCGGCGGGCGCCGCCAATGCTGTTCCAAAAACAACAGGACGCCCCCTTCATTGCACGTGAGGGGCGTGTGCCACATATCTCCACCGTCCAGAACGGTCTCCATCCAAGTCTCAGACATGCCCATGGTCACCCGCCGCTGCCGGATAGTAACAGTAGTCTCGCATTGCGGCGCCATACGCAGCGATGAGGCCGATCGCATTGCGTACAGCTGCATGACGGGCGACATATTGGACAACGACTCCGCATGTGCCTGACCCCATGCACTTACGCCGCGCCGGCCAAGGAGCACCGACCGCTGCAATGCTCGCACGGCTGACCCCCGCATCTCGGGATGCGTTGCTTTGCGCACAGCAAAGCAACCTGCATTTTCAGTCGGACCCCAACAAGCTTCGGTCTCAGAAAATAATAGCCTCCGGACCGGCTCAAGTGTCTGTCCCCCAACTACTGCATGCTCTATAGATGACCGAGCAAACATAGACATGACTAGCTACTCCAAGGTAGTCGAACGCAAAACACACATCGACATACGAATCTGGGTAGACTTATACAGGATAACGGAAGATGAAGTCAATGAGGAGTACGTTGAGAACAACCCCTTCTGAAAACGATAACACCCGATGAGGGCGGAAGGACACGATTGGCAATAAATTAGTAGGAAGGTGTAGGAACTGCGTGGCGAGTGTCCTTGGAAGTTAGGGGTAACACGCACCAACTATAGATGACATAACATTATAGGTGGAAGTGCACTTGCTAATACAACATTGACGTATGATGTAAAACACAATGTGAAGTGGAACATTGTACACATAATACCATTCACCTACCCAAACGAAGTCCGACGAAGTCCGACGGAGGAATGCAATTATTATGTCGAATAAATTATTGGAAATGAAATTCGGCGACGTTCGAACAGAAGGAAAAAAGCACCACATCGGCATAACACACACTGTCGTACAATGATCCACCAAAGGCCTGCGGACAATGAGGGTCACATCAGAAGTACAACAACTCGGGGAGCCGGATATCATGTATTGATACTGGACATCATCAGTGGAGTACGGCGACACAGTGTGCTAGCGCCGCTCGTATTTCATATATATCAGGTAAACCCGCGACACAAGCCCGGTTGATATTATCCTCAATCGACATAGCCATACATGGATCGCGTACCTGGGACCTCTTGAGTAGGAGACCATCACCGCTCTACAGACGAGCGGGCAGACAATGAGGCATCAATGTTGCTATATTTTTTCTCGTGTGTACACCCAAAGAGCGAGTAGAAAGTCCACCGCTAAAAGGTGCCAGCACTGCATAGCCTTTGTTGGTGATCTAGAGGCGAGGGGAAGAGCAATTCTCTCTTAGCCCGCTGGCACCGCCTACTATTACACTGCCGTATGCCGTCCTTGTCCGCCTCCTACTGGCGCCCCCGCCCAATGCGACGGCCTGTCGGTACCCCCAATTTATGGTCGGCCCTCTCATGCTAGCACGAACTCTGGCCCGCCGCGGCCTTTCCTCGCTCGGTTATATCAAGATGGCGAAGTCCCGGAGGGATGAGAAGTCTCGTGCTTATTCGGTTGCGCCTGCTATGTTGGGCGTGCCGTGCATGCGCTGAGGTAGTCCTTATAGTGCTTACAATAGCTGGTTTCCCGGACTACGAGGCCGACAGCCCGTGCATACGACCCTGTGCCTATATATCGGCATGCGGGGCTTTGTGCAGCAAGGCGCTCCGTATCGTTGATGCATTACAGGTAGCTCTTCAAGATTCGGGCATAAGGTAGCGACTTTATGCAAGACCTACGACTGCAGTTGGCCCAAGAGGTCAAGTGCTGGGGGGCCGGCTTCGTCGGATATGATCCGGCGGTGCTAACTTCAAGGGTAGAGTGAAATAGTCACTCTACTACTCCGCTGCTAATAACTTTGCCGAGGTATCGTACGTAATGCAGCGAAGCGTCGATTTTTTGGCGGTGAGCTTTATTGCCGTACGGGTACCCGTATAGTGCAGCGGATCGGGCCTATAGGTGCATGACTGAAGCGCTTATCTACTGGCATGTACTACTAAGTACTATAATCAACCCACCCGCCCACCCACGGTCCTTAATTACACAGCCGTCTGATTACGATCTCATGGTTGGGAGGCTATGAGTACTGGTACTCGCTACTCGCTGCTGGTAATGGAAAAAAACTCTGGTGCTTCAAAGCGCTGGCAATGCGAACGTTCGTTGCTGGTACTGGTACTCGCTCGCTGCTCGCTGCTGGTAGTGGAAAAAAAACTCTGGTACATTACAGCGTTGGCAATGCAAACGCTCGTTGCTGGTACTTCAAAGCGATGGCAATGCAATTCATGGAACTGTAGGCCAATGATATAGAACCCGTTGTTTTAAAATTTTCTGAAAAATCTACGCATCGCTGATTCGACTGTCAAGTTACTTCATACGTCGTGGCTCGCGCCGTGCCCGGCTAGTAATAGCCTGCATGTACATAAGTTTATCTTGTCGGAGGGAGACTGTCGAAGTGATGGCTGAGTGGCACTCACTGTCACTGATGGGGGGAGAGTCGGCGAGAGTCGGCATGCACGCGTCGAATCACGTCGAGTGCCAACAAGCAAGATGCAAACTGGGAAGGCAATAAAGGGCAGCTGTTGTGAGCCGTTGGCGATAGACGAAAGGTAGGCGTTGTCGCCATGGTGATGGCTGAGTGGCATTGTCACGAGAGAGAAGGGGTGAGTCGGAACATTTCTGGGAAGAGCAGTTTGACTGGATTTACAGGAGCCGAGGTTGATAATTTATACCAGCCAGCAGGGTGTCGACTAGCTAGGGTAGACACCGCTCCATCAAAGAAGGCAATCTGGCAAAGAAGTCCAAGTGCCGTACTCTGGTAGCATCTGGGTGTCGTACATCTTAGACACATATACGGCAGTAGCATTTCACTGGAAAATGAGGATTTCACAGAGAAAATGCGGATTCAGGGCGCCGGGGCACCCTGGGTCCAACATATCTTGTATCCGCATAATCATATTTATACTCTATGGGAAAGCATGGGCGCGACTCGCGCGCCGGATAGTACTACGTATCCAATGTGTATGCGAGTAGCCGCGCGCGGTGTCGTCGTTCATTGGGCCGAATACAATCCTGTAATAATCCTGATACAGTCCTGTTTTAATCCTCACCTGTAGCGACCTGACGATGACGACGGCGGCGGCCTCGCCGCCCCCCCGGGCCGGCGCGCCGGCGGTGCGCACGCCGACAAAGCGCCGCCGTGTGCGGCCTGCCGTTCCTCTGTCCCCAACCCCCTCCTCTTCCGCCGTTTTGCTGTGCCCGCCCCGACTGCCGCTACGCTCCGGCGGCGATCCCACACGTCAGCAGCACACAGGTATAGACCCCCCCCCCCCCCCCCCCCCCCTTGCCCCCCCGTCCTTGGAGGGGCCAGACGGCTGGCCCCTATCGCGAGGCGCCCCGGCGCCCGACGTTGCGTTGAAATCTCGTTGCTTTATGTCAGCGGTCGGCACGGCGCGGCGCGGTGGGCCGAGCTCGGCGGCAGGACCGCTCGCGCCGCGACAGCTGGTGGTGGTGAACGTGGGGCGCGCGTACTCCCGGCCGTTCTCATATGCAGGAAGAGTGCGGCTGGCAAGGAGCGGCGGGCGGTATGTGTCGTGTCTTTTCGTGTGTGTGCGAGGGCGTCCCTCGATTATTCTGCCAGCGGGCGCGCTAGGGCAGGGGCAAGGTGATAGCGGACGTGGGGAGCGCGAGGTCCGGGCCTGCAACTGCAGGAGGGGCGTGGCTAGCAGGGAGGGGTAGGTGTGGTGTATCCGGGTCTGGCGGATATAGTGGAACCGGAGCAGACGGCGGATCGTACACCCAGCCTCCCCACGCCATCCCTTTTATCCCCTGTTTTGACGCCGCCTCCCTTGTTCCCACCCCCGTGTTGGTCAGTTGGCCGTGTGGTTGCGTTTGAGGTGGCTGACCTGCGCCTTGCATGCGGCCATAAAGCGTCTGCTGTCATCAAGAGTGACTCGGAGCGCGGGCACGAGCAGCTCTTCGCAACGATTGGGGGAGCAGGGGGCGGGGGGGGGGGGGGGGGGGGGGGGGGGGGTAACTGAGACGACGCCGCTGGTGGTTGGTGGTGACAGGTGAGAAAGCGGAGAGGTTTCCCAGGCGTGAGGCACAGGTCTACCGGGCGCCGGTGCGGGCGGGTCCAGCGCGAGGCGAGCCAAGATGCCGCAGAACGAGCACATTGAGCTCCACCAGAAGCGCTATGGCAAGCGGCTGGACCACGATGAGCGCAAGCGCAAGCGCGAGGCGCGCTCCGTGCACAAGGTGTCCAAGACGGCGCAGAAGCTCCTGGGCCTGAAGGGCAAGATGTTTGCCAAGAAGCGGCACCAGGAGAAGATCACGATGAAGAAGACGCTGGCCATGCACGAGCAGCGCGACGCCAAGCAGAAGGCGGACGACGGCGTGAAGGAGGGCGCGGTGCCGGCGTACCTGCTGGACCGCGACCAGGCGGAGCGCGCCAAGGTGCTCAGCAACACCATCAAGCAGAAGCGCAAGGAGAAGGCCGGCAAGTGGGAGGTGCCGCTGCCAAAGGTACGACCGAGGAGAGGCCGCCCCCAGCACCCCCCCATGACCACGATCCGCACAGGCTGAATGTGTGGATGCGGAGCATGCCTTCAGGCGTGACCGCGGCAACGCACGGGTGCCAACATGTCTACAACAACCCACAACATAAGCCTCCGGTTGGGTCTGTACGCCGCGTTTAGGCGCATTTGCTACACCCCAGTGGGTAGCTGTGCTGTCGTTTCGTCTACATTCGACCTCTGACAGGCAAGGCGGGCTGTTATCCGCAGTGATCTCCGAACCGCATCGGCGCCCGTAGACGCAGTAGCACAATGACACGCGTCGTGGGATGAGAGATGAGGAGGGGTGAAAGCGGGGCGGGGGGGGGGGGGGGGGGGTCTGTTTGCGGGCCATGAAACGCAGAGGAAAGGGGTAGAGTGGGCTAGAGGATAGAGAGGGGGGGGGGGGGGGGGGAGGGGGGGTTAGGCCGGTTCAGCTGCCTGGGTCACTCGGGGGCCTTTGCTTTTGCCTGATGCCGACGGATAGGGGCGTCATTGTGGAAGACCTGCATGGCATGCGGGCGGGCGGTCGGGCGGTCCTCCCTCGTGGGTGTATTTTCATGATTGCCGGTCGCACACGCGGTACGTCAATGATAGTGACGCTGCTACCGTACGTGATGCGAATAAGCCATCGACACGGTTTAAGTCTGCTTGGGTCTGTCGTTTCGACCCTCCCTTCTCCCCTGCCTGGCCCACGGGGCGAGAGGGATGCTAGACAAAAGGAACAAGTGATCCAAGTGCAGCCTCCCGACGTGATGTTCTTTTTAGGACGGCTGTTTGGGGGGCGCGCAGAATACGGCAATTTTGTGTTGGGCCCCCTCGGGTCAGCTCATGGCCCACACCCACCCGCGGAGAGCGAGGGCAACTGTCTGCGCATTGAAACATAGCACTACACAACGCGAAGAACGCACGGACCTTCCAGAACCCCGATGCGTCAGGCCACTTGCTCGAACCCGTGAACCCAAGTGAGCGTTAGAGTAATCGCGTGCGTGTGGATTGGTTTGTCCTACTCCTCCTCTACCCCCCCCCCCCCCCCCCCCCCCCCCCCCCCCCCCGCTCTCCCTCCCCTCCCCCGGCCGCTACGCGCCTCACCCCGCTGCGCTGCGCTGCCGTCCCCAGGTGCGCCCGATCGCGGAGAACGAGATGTTCAAGGTGGTCAACTCGGGGAAGCGCAAGAAGAAGTCTTGGAAGCGCATGGTGACCAAGGTGACCTTTGTGGGCGAGAACTTCACGCGCAAGCCCCCGAAGTACGAGCGCTTCATCCGCCCCTCCGGCCTGCGCATGAAGAAGGCGAGCGTGACGCACCCCGAGCTCAAGTGCACCTTCCAGCTGGACATCATCGGGGTGAAGAAGAACCCCAACGGCGGCGCGTACACCTCGCTCGGGGTCGTCACCAAGGGCACCATCGTCGAGGTCAACGTCAGCGAGCTGGGGCTCGTCACGCCGGGCGGCAAGGTGGTGTGGGGCAAGTACGCGCAGGTCACCAACAACCCCGAGAATGACGGCTGCATCAACGCGGTGCTTCTCGTATAAGAGCGCGGCGCAGGCTCCCCCCCCCCCCCCCCCCCCCTATGTAACAAAACCGGCTATTCTTCACCCAGCAGCCCCTGAGCCCGAGGGGAGTGGGGCGAGATCGGCAACGACTTTCCACATGGCGACAATATATACTTAACACAGGGTGGGGTCGAGGGAACCGGATTATTTAATACTGTCACGGGGGATAAAGCAATCCACAAAAACACGGTGTTCATAAAGTTGGCCTGTAATACAAATGGAGCAATGCCGATTCGCATAAGCACTTGATTCGTATGGCGGACGGTTGGTGTATTTGATAGCAGGGCTACCAGGTCCTGAGCCAGGGCCCTGAACACGGCAGGAATTGGCAATCCCAAGACACATGTACAGCACATGACCCGCCGGTAGAGGTAACCCTTACGAAGATCTTCACCCCTCATTATAGAAGCAAAAGTACAATCACCCCCCCCTACCCCCTCCCCGGCTTTGAGAGCTTGGATATACATGCTGAAAGCTGTCCCGCCAACATATCCCTGCGACGGCCGCACCCATCCTCAAGTGGTCGAGGTTGGCTGCCCCCCTTCCCACCACCACCACCACAATGGTGCGCTCAGGCCGCAGCGCGAAAGTAACACCGGCGCTTTGTTTTGTCACACACACCCGGTATTACCGAACGGCTCGCTGTACCGCGTGGGGCGCCGATCTGAAGTTGAGCTGTTAAAACCTTGTTCATAATTTTGACGCCTGTAATACGACAACAATGCTTGCGTAGTAATGCATTGAGCTCCGACGCTGCGCTTGGATCACTTTTCACTGCCACAATCACTGTGTCATCTTTTTTCATCATGCATCAAGCTCAGAATCTGGGACCCTCTCGCACCTGGGCCTATGGTGCCAACCAGGGTTGGGCTGCAGTATCTACTGCACTGCAGACTGCAGAAACTGCAGCCTGCAGCTAAGCTACTGCACTGGGAGGGGCTGGGCGATGCGATTTCCCAAAGCCTCGCCATGGAGGAAGAGGTACGGCCTGGCGTGGGGAAGTAAAAAAAAAAAGGCTTGATAGCCTTTTCTTACAAAAGCACCGTGTTCGCGAGTCGTTATTAACGACTGATGACTGATGGTGCGTGTAATCAAAAAGCCGACCGTGGAACCCTTGAATCCTGCCTGCAGCCTGCAGTACTGGAAAGTGGACATCAGCCCAACCCTGGTGACAAAGTTGCTGTTGCTTACCATTGCATACCACAGTGCCACTCTCTGTTGCGCATGAACATCATCAGGCATTAATGGAGAATGCCCGCTCCTTCCAAAAAGATAGCTACTCATGCCAACCGTATGTATGTCGTATGTACAACTCCAGTGCATACTGAAGGCACTAGCTCGTGTGGCGAGGACCAGGGGACGCCGATTCTCAGCAGCTTTGCACTGCCAGTTTCAGTCAGGGCCTCGACCAACAGCACGGTGAGTAATCCCACTGGCTGCGGCAGCTGTTCCCAGCGAGGCAGTGCGCTGCACAATGTCTCCGCCACCTGAGATGCGACCTCATCGGCATCGTTGAGCATCACTTGTCCAGGGCAGCCATCGGCCGGGCCAATCAAGCATTGATACCATCACCTCCACAGCACCAATCGCAAGGGTGCAGGTGCCGGATGCACACACTGATATACAGTTTAGTATGATACCATCGTGCCTATGCCCCCCCACCCCCCCCCCCCCCCCCCGCGGAGGAAAAGGTATCAAAACGGAGAAATAATTAAGGTTGCAACGCGAATACATCGCGAATACTCCGATGCTACGGTGCAAAACCATGGCATGCTATCGACTTACACACTCATCGGCAGCGGCGACCGCAGCGGGCCAGTCGTAGGGGGTGGCGATGCAACATGCTGCCGGGGCGCTGGGCATGCATGCAGCCATTACTAGCGGGTGCACGCCATGGGAATGTGAATCCCGGCTGCAATGCCCTCTCAATCCCCCACACGTCCTTCCGTTCGCGACATGGGCACACGCATGATCACATGCCCGCGCCTTTGCTGAGCCCATTCCATCACGCAGCGCCACCCTGTCGCCGGTGGCTGGAAGCATGCGCTACGCCGTGTCTGTATGAACAGCCGCTGCGGCACAGCCGGAAGCAAGTGGCAGCATGGCAGCCGGGGGGCGCCCCAGAGTGGCGGCTACACCAGCAGATCGTAGTCGTCCAGCTTGTCGTTGTACTTCATCACCTTGCGCTTGATCTTAGAGGTGTCCACCCACGTGACAAAGTCCTCGAAGTTGCGCGTGACTAGGAAGGCGGGGTCGGTCACCGTGTTGGGCCCCACGCGCACGTGGCCCTGCGCAGACAGAGGGCTTCAGCTGCCGCTCTGCTGAGGAAGGATACGCGAAAGGATACGCACGTGAGAGTGAGTGTGAGAGCGAGAGAGAGAGAGACAGAGAGGGAGAGAGACAGAGAGCGAGAGCGGGCCAGGGTGGGCCGGGGTTGTCAGGGGCTCTGAGAGGGGTGGGAGCGGGCGTGCCTGCTCGATGAAGGTGACTGACTCCTTCATCGTCTCCGCCATCTTGAGCCGCACCATCACGACCGCCAGGCGGCGCCGGCAGAAGGACGCCGTGGAGATCTTCTCCACCTGCAGCAGGCTTTTCTTCGTGGAGATGACGCCCATGTTGTACAGCCTGCGCCGTTTGAGAGGAGGGGGGGGGGGGGGGGGGGGGGGGGGTGAGGCCTCAGTGCCTGCCTGGTTGAGGGAAGGGTTGAGGGCTCCTTGCCGGATGGAGCCCCTTGCATGTGGGCTGGTGCCGCAAGGGGAGCCTACTTGTCCAGCAGCTTGTCCGTGAGCTCGATGCGAGTGGGGTCCTTGGAGTCAAGCTTGCGCAGCACGCTGGTCAGCTTGGTCACGTGGCCGCACAGGCGGTTGTAGGACTTGTAGTCGTCGCGGTTCTGGATGTGGTAGCGCCGCATCACCTGCACCTCCCGCAGGTTGTGCTCGCTCTTCCATTGCAAGAAGTTGACCTTCTTGAGCAGCTTCTGCTCGTGGTGCTTGAGCTGCCTCATCGCGGTGGCGCGTTATCCCTGGCTGCCCACTTAGCCGCCTGCCCCCGCACGCCTCCTCACCTGCAGATTACTTTGCCGCCTCGCGACCTCGCGGTACGTACCGACTTGATGCTCGCCTGACCACCTAGCGACCACCTGAGGCCAGAGGCAGCGCGCAGGCGACGAGTTGCCGCAAAACCAGCTCCCTCCGTGTGCGCGGCTGCTCTGGCCGTAATACCCGTGCCGTGGAGAGCGGACTGCAGTTTTCCAGAGGTGTGCTGGCGGCCAGGCCAGGGTATGTCACTACGCAGGTTCCGCTTCCGGAGGCGGACGAGCGCGCCGCCGTCGACGAAGTGTCGGCGGCCACCGCGGGGAAACGTCGAAAGGGCGGCGCTCCAGAATGTGCTGGCCAGCAACCGTGAACGACAGCGCGCAGGAGTCCACGTGTGTTCACCCGCGGAGTCTACACGAGGCGCTACCACGTTTCCTGGCGAAGGCTTTGTAGGGGGGTGACAGCGGCGCTACTACACGACTAGTCGCGGTGCCATAGTTCTCAACGATAAAGTGGGGGGGGCGACTTATCGTTTCGCGGTGCTGCCCCCGTGTAAACCGCGTACCGTAAATAATTCCGGCCGGCCGGTGCGCCGCCGCCGCACTGGTGCGCCGCGGATGACATTGTGATCTGATGCGACGATGCGCTCCGCCGGCGCAGCGCCAGGCGCGCTACAGTACCCTGCTGCATTGAGCTCAGCCTTAATAGCACGCCCGCCCGCCCGGATCCACTGGAAACTGCACGAACTAATTCTATAAAATTTACGACAATATATATCGCGACTAGTTTGAATACACTAGGCTACATTATTTATTACCGTATATATATTACTCACATATGCCCGTACACGTACCCTTACAGGCATCGTCGACAATCCGTAGTAACGGGGGCAGCACTTCTCGCGCGCTGCTCTGTTCCAACCTCATCAGCAGCCACATTCTTGAGGTACCGGTACCTATAGCTGTAGGTATCATCACATGTTTAGCAAGGGCGGGCAGCGGCCGAGTGAGGGCCATTGTTACTGCTTGGCAGTCGTTTGACGACACCCACTCGGTACCGCTGCTGGAGTGCTGGACTATTGGTACTCAGATCAACATTGTTAATGACCTATCCGCCGCCCCTCGCGCTTAGCTGCTGGAATCCTTCGAGTGATATATACTAATCGAATCATGCAACTTATAAGAAGCGGGTATGCGATTCTGTACCTGCAGATTGACACACTGTTCATCTGTTTGCTGCAGGAATACATGGTGGTTACAAGTTAATTGTGTGTGCGTGAGTGCTAGATCGGCTAAACGAGGCTGTCCACCTCCAAGATGCAAAAGAGCGACCGGTCACCGCTAAACATCTCAGCAAAATATACAGGTATATGTTCATTGAGTGGGCTCCCCGACACCACACAGCCTCTGACAGGAATCACCGCCCGTACTTCAAGGTACAGTAGTGGCAAGATATAGTGATGCGCGACCGCACACTGCCATGGCTGATAAGTGCTCTCCCTGCGCCCTTGCTTGGCAACACTGGGTCGTGGAAAGCACTGCCAATTGATGGCAAGAATGTATCTGCCTTGGCCCTTGGCGCTACCATCACTCCGCGTATATGAGCCGCTTCTCCTTACTATGAGAGAACCGGGGGCCTGGAGGACATCACGCCAGCGACAACACAACAGCGGACCTGTGGTAAAGTTTCTGCTTGTAGCTCAAGTTCATATCAATCAGACACAACTAGCCTATGTGTGCAGGTATCGTCGCCCCACATTGCACGTACAGCAAAGCCATGATAGAAGCTAAAGCACAGCCACATATGAGTGTATCTCAGTTTCTTAGTCACGGGTTGTATCAAATCAGAATCAACCTCATGTAGCAGCAGCCCGCGCAGTGTGTTACATACAATACAGCAGTGTGGGGGGGGGGTGGGGGAGTATTGTGACACCGCTCGGGGTGGACTGAGATCGCCCGCAGCGTTTAGAAATCAGACAAATCGCCGCCTTTCAGCGCGGCGATTTTGGTGTAGACCACCCACGCAGCTGCTAATCCCCCAGTCAGCACCACAATCTGCAGATGCAGTCAAGCCGCAGCAAGACAGCCAGACAAAGAGTCAGATTCGTGCCTGGATTTGTGCAATGACATCAGGAGTGTCGCGGAGATAAAGGAGATGGTCATTTGCGGATAGGCGCCGCGAGCAGCTGTCCAGCACGGGCGGCCCCAGTCACCCTACCGTCAGGAGCGATATCACGGTGCTGATGTCATCCACCGCTTGGCCATCCACGCCATCCACGTCCATGGGACTCATCCCGGGCACATCCGTCATGTCTACTTTTTGCAGCACAAGGTCCTGTGGGCGGCCGGTCACCGCCCAACGCAGATGAGGTCAGCACGTCGGGACATGTCTGCACCCCGCCAGTGCCGCAGATAACAACATGGGTATGCGTCCCAGACAATGTGCACTCGGAAGGATGGGCCTCATTGTAAGATGCTCACCTCCCACTCCTCAAAGGTAACGCCTGGCGGCCGGACGGTGTCCAGCAAACACTGAGGGGCGGAAACGTACGCAGCATCTGGTTTGTCAGGCGGTGGCGAGGCAGCCTAGCACAGACATCAACACCGCCACGTCAAGCAGGAAATGGCAATAGCCATGCGCACCGCGAGGTCCCTGCCGGCGCGCCGGTTCCGCAGGCGCCCAGCCGCAACAAGGGAGACTTCGTTGATGGGCACATGTGGGACGGAGCAGACACACGGAAGGCAAGTCACGCAAGACGTCATGGTTGCGAGCTGAATTGATGTGGAGGTGCTGGACATCGGGTGTGCGATAAAGCACGGGTGACTGATCAGCATGCAAGGGCTACTGTGGGGCAGGTTAGGGAGGCGGGTGGAAGTGCGGAAAAACAGTTGCGGAGGGGTGTGCCGTGCGCACCAATGTCCCAAGACTCGGATATTCGCGTGATCTGATGCCGCAGCGATGCCAGGGGACAGGCGCGCATTTCGCATGCCTGATGTCAGCGCTGGTGAAGGCAAGCTGAGCCTTGCTAGAGACAAGAGCATGGTGGACAATGTCCCATGCTTGCGTCTGGCTCTTGGCGGCGTGTGTGTCCTGGCATACACTACATGGCACTTGCTCCTCACCTTGAGACCGCTGCCGCCCTGCTCAGACAGCGTGTCCATGTCAGCGATGGTAAGCTTGGTGGAGCCAAGAATGACCGCCAGCGGGACTCGCAGCTCGCCCTTGCCGATCGCGCGCCCAAGAAAGCGGAACAGCGCCTGCCAGGTGAACTGCGTCTCCACTTCCAGCCGATCGAGGAGGTCGGTATACACAATCTGGGCAGGCGCGCGTGGTATGAGCTGCCACCCCTGCCGCTCAAGCAGGCATCTACTGCCCTCATGTACATGGGCCATGTGCCCGCACATCCGTACCTGCATGCCAGGCCACAACTTGCCGAGTTCCACGAACCGCTCCATGGCTGCGGGCACCCAGCTGATGCTCCATCTCACCAGCACCTCACCTGGGCCAACCACCGCCACCTTGAGCATGTCGTACTGGACCTGGCGCCCGGAGCGCAATATGCGAGGGATCAGGCGAGGGGGCACATCAGACAACGCAACATGACAGACCGTAGGCATGGTGTGTGGAGGGCAATTTCACGTCTGGAGTCTGGAGGGTAGGGGAGGGGGCTGACCCCGTACAGCTGGCGACTCTGGCGGCTCAGGGCCAGCTTGGACATGTCGAGGTATGCGTCATCACCTGCGCATGCAACGGAATGGCCACCTGCATGAGGCCGCATAGCAAGCGTCCCCCAGTCTCAATCCTACCTAGCACGAGCACACCACGCTTACCTTGGCACTCCCACATGTCATTATCGTACACCACCTTCTCCGCCAGGAAAGCGAGGGTTGATGATGTATGGCATGGTGGGGATTTCATCCTCCAGCATGCGCCGCAGCGCCGTCACTGCCCCGCGTGCCTCCGCCCCTTGCGTATTCTGGCTGGCACCTGTGGCTGTGGAAGTCAATGGAGGCAAACCGCCTAAGCGGTCAGCACCATGTTGTCGCGGTGCGAGCCACCACAGAGCGCAATCGGGCGCTTTTCAGGCGGCTCACGTAAGCGCACATGGCATTAGTGCAAAGCTCCATCAATCAATTGTCGAAATTCCTTGTCCGTCCTATACTTGTGCTGTACATGCGACACCCTGCACATACTGTACGGGTGAGTGGAAACCACACAAGGGGATGTGCAGGCTTTGTTAGGCCTTTTACGGTTGCCGCGTCAACGTGTCATGTACACGTTCTCATACCCACTGTCAAACGTCCGCCTTTCGTTATCTGCAAGTGCTATGTCCCCCGGGGCGAAAAACAAAACAAAATAATAAATCTATACCGCTATGCCATGCTTATCTATGCGTATCTGGGGATGGCCACAAGCCTGGTGCAAGCCCCCCGACAGCAGGACGAGAGAGGCTCGCGTTGTGTACAGCGCCTACCTGCAGCTGTAAAGCGGCGCCTGGAAGCAACTCGTCGCCGCCCATCGCCCACACTTCGTCGGGCACTGCTTCCGTGGACAGCGCGCGCAACACGCGCTTGACCCGGGCTCGCCCCAGTAGCGCCTCCTGCGAGTGCCGCGCGCATCCCCTGGAGCGACGCGACCATTCGGCCCTGGCACTGACTATTATTGCGATATAGCGACCAGAACTGGTTGCGGCGTTGCCCCAGTACCTGAAGGACTGCACGTCTGCGTGGGTTCCGCCGGCAGCAGGGTCCACCTGGCAAGTCCGCAGCAAAGTGTTGATGCTGAGCAGCACGAGCCCCAGCGCAATCAACACCAGTACCCGGGTGGTGATTGTCGAGTACCCGAGTATACCATTCGCTGCCCTTACTCGGAGACAGT
>VCJN01002926.1:0-18408 GCA_006384855.1 Tetraselmis striata | reverse complement strand
ACTGCAGGGCATTGCTGGGGGGCAGAGGGTGCAGCCTGTCGCGACGTGCCGGGCATCAAGCGCTGAGACTGCCGCCGCGCCCCGCAGGGCAGGACGGCGCTGATGTACGCAGCGCGCGCGGGCTCCATGGCCGCCGTCATGCTGCTGCTGGACGCGGGCGAGCCCCTGCAGGTGCAGCGCCCCTCCGCGGACTGGCTTGCCTCTGTAGGGCAGTGCCCCCCCCCCCCCCACACACACACACAAGCCCATTCTGAGCAACCTTGCCCGTTGCGCCTGTTCACAGGAGAGAGACGCCTGCTGCGGTCGCAGCGCTCTGGCCTTTGCTGTCGAGTCGTGTAGCGAGGCCGTCGTGCAGCTCCTCGTTGACAGTGGCGCAGCCACAGAGGTGAGCACGCCTCACTCCCGGGCCGCCCCCACTCCTTGCGCCCCTCCCCCTGCTGTCCTGCTTCCCCGCCTGACTGCTGCAGGATCCGCCGTGCAGGTGACTGACAAGGCGGGGCGAGACCTGGTGTCTATCGCCGCCAAGGCGGGGGCCTACGGGCCACTCAGGCTGCTCCTGGACCTCGCTCAGCGCAGGACTGCCACACGCGCCAACACTGGCAAGGTGAGCCGGCAGGTGTGGTTGCCCCATACCTCCTCCTCGCAACCCCCCTGCCAGAGAGCATTGCTGGGAAGGGAGAGGGACGCCTGCGTGGCCCTGCCTGGTGCCGCACCACTAAATGCCAGCGGCTGTTTCGCGCTCTCAGGCACCGATGCCGCTGCCGGTGTCGGTGCCACGCTCCATCTCCGCCGAAGGTTCCCGCGTGTTGCACTCGCCAGCCCCTGGCCGCGGGCGCTCCCCTTCCGTCAGCACCTCCAACGAAGGCAGCACGTGTGAGGCAGCCGGAAGCCAGTCGGCCACCCTGCAGGCGCACCGCCGCTCTCCTTCGCTCAGCAGCTACGCGCGCTCCGCTTCGGTGGTACCAGGTCCCGCAACACAGCAGCCTTCACAGGGAGCCCCCCGGAGAGCGAGGAGAGCCTCGAGTTCACCAACGCTTCCCTTGGCCCGCCGACCTCGCAGGTCCGGCCACGCAGCCTCAGCTTCGATAATGACACGTTGGGCAGCGCCGTCAAGCCCGACGCAACATCTCCGCTGCCACAGTCGGCCCCGGCCTCGCCGACCAGCCCCGCGACGCCGCCGATACCAGCTCTGACGGACGAGGATGAGCCCCGCCCGGCAGCGAACTGGACAGCCGAGGGTGATCGCCTGATGATGCCACCGCGGTGGACACCTGCGCGCAACGGCTTCCCAGTCTCCCCGGCTGGCTCCGCAGGCACTCCATGGGTGGCCAGCTCCGTGCACAAGCACATGGTCACCGCGTCTGGTAGCGTGGTGTCGCCCGATCGTCCTCGTATGGACCACAACCACATCACCCCCGGGCTCCTCAAGTTCAACGTGATGGACAATCCGCTCATGGATGACACGCCTGGCTCGGAGCTGGCTGCTGCGCAGGTGCCTGCCCCAGCTTTCTTTTTCCAGACTGCCCCCGCGCCGCCTACTGACCGAGGACCTGCTTGCTATATTCCTTCGCCATACCTGGCTATCTAGCTAAGATCGCTGCACTGTTGCTTCAATCTGGCCATGCGCAGGGCTGGAACGGCATGATGACCGACGTGCAGCAGGGCAAGGACACCGTCCCAAAGGCGCCCACATCGCACACAAGACCCCCTACTGGAAGAACGCAACAGACAGTCCAGGTGAGGCGCTCTGCTGGTGACTAGGCCTCCTCAATCTTGGCTGCACCCATAATACTTACACTTTAACGACAATGCATCGGGGAGCATTCCTAAGCACAAGCTCAATCGACGAGCAGGTAGTGGTGCGCTCGCCTGAATGTGTGTGTCGCTTCGGATAGGCGCGTACTCCCAGGACCTGGTGAGCACCGACATGATGATGGCTGCGCTTGCCTCGCCCGCCATCCGCTCCGAGGTGTTCAAGGTCATCACCAACACGCCACACCTCAAGTCGGCTGTGCGCATGGAGAGCGGCGCGGCAAGCGGGAACCCGAAGTCTGCGCGCCGTGAAATGCTTACGAATGAGGATACCGATGCCCCCGTGCAGATCACAGGTACTCCGTAGGGCGTCACATTTGCCCTGGCGCATACTCGGTCCATGTTGCTTTTTTTTGTACTTTATGCTGTTCCGCGCTGTAAATATAAGTAAACCCAGGCGCGGGAGCGCAAAAGGACTATCCGATGACTCGCGTAACATATATGTTGCTTTTACCACACACTCCAGGTCTGTTTTCGAGCGCGAAGAAATGGTTGCGGCCCGCGCCAACACCCTCTGCCGGGAAGACATTCGCATCAGAGGTGGCGAAGCAAGTCGGCGCCAGAAGCAGCCGACGGCACCCAACACCGGCCAGCGCTCCATCAGCTGCCCGCCGCCTGAGGTTCCTTCTCTCCTGGGGCGCAGCTCTGGAACCAAATGCTTGCCGTGTCTGATGACAACTCTGAGGACGATCTCCAGCTTCTGGATGCTCCGCCAGAGCTGCCCTCCAAAAAGCTTGCCGAGCCCGGTCTCCGAGCGCTCGCATCCGGACTGAAATCTCCTCTCAAGCCAGCAAATGCTCCGATTCCAACACAGCACAACGAGGAAATAAAGCGAATTGAGATCTTAGCCACAGTCAATCAGTTGCTCCTTCCCCACCAGGTGCGATGCCTTACCAAGATCATCCAAAGAGTATGCCCAATGCCGAACTACCGTTCGTATCCTTATGTCTTGCCGTGCGTTATGTTGTGAGACTCTTGACACCATTCTCGCATCATCACCACTCTGCTCTGTCCTGTTACTTCAGGTGGTGTCATCTGGTCTCAGCAAACAAGACTTTCAACGCATTGCTGCTGAGGTGCGCTTGGTCTATTGTTGTGCTATTTGTTACTTGCTGTGGTATCTTTATGTCCGCCCCATGTGAACTCCCTTGCGATCAACGTGTTGACCACATCCAGTAGCATGCTGTGGAATCTTCAAAAGGGCCTCTGCTTGTCCTCCATTGTGTCTCGTAATGTGCACCTACTAGTATCCAAGTTTACAACCCCGTCAGGCTTCTCCCCGGTAGTGTTGCTTACTAGAAGCCCCTGTGTGCAATGCTCCGGCAGGTGACCGAGGTTGTCATGCGTCAGCATGTTCAAGGAGAGGCTGCGGGTCGTCCCTGACACTCTCCAAGGCCGCAAGAAGGCGCATCGAGGTGAGCTGGCCTCGCAGCGCCCCGAGTACAAGACGCCAGCATGCCTGGAAATGGCTCATTATCGACTGCGCATGGATTTAGTCTCCCATTTAAAGCCATTATTAAGTTACTTGTGGCATAGATCGATTGGTACCCGTAGCAGGAATGACACGGTCTGTCCTTTTCCCCTGCGCACAGGACGTTGTTGATAAGCATGTGGAGAGAGCGGCGGCGTCGACTCGCCGGGAGGGCGCTTTTCTTGCTTCTGCTTCGCGCCAGGCGTCAGCTGTGTGAGAGTGTCTGATGATCCTGTCTCGGGACAACGGTGCCAAGGATTCAAGTTGAATGCACCTCCCTGCGCTGCCTTGCTTCGCCGCGGCAGTCACTGCAACACTGCTGTTGCAGAATGCCAGAAATGCACTACGCACCTACGCGGTATGCAGCACTAGACGGCGCCCTCCAGCTGATATATGGAGATTAGAGCATTTAGCCTTTTATATGCATGTAAAATTGCTATTGCAGCCTTACATATATTAATTACAGGTAACTCCACGCATTCACCGCTGCTGATATATTAATGATGATATATTTTTATCACTACCGTGTGTCACTCCGCACAGTGAAACAGAGTGACAGACCAGAGAAACGTTTGTGCGCAGTTTGCTCCGAAACCATGGCGTAACAAAAGAATGGAGTCACAGCCCTTGCCTGCTATCCTGCCTGTTAATGCGTCCTATACCCATCCACATAAGTCTCAGGCTCTTCTCGCCGAGTATGAGCGTGTGAACAGTAGCAAGCCGGCTGATTCTAGGGTGCATGACGTCAAAACCCTGGAATGCTGTTGCACATTCTGTTCCAACAGGATCATCACAGGGTTCAATCAACCCTATTACCCCGACAACTGTCCTTCACGAGTTGTCTTCGACGTTCAAGTGCCCCCTTGACACGGGGGTTGGTGCCCAAGGCGTGCCGCTGCGCATGTATAGCGCATTGCGTGGTGGGATAGCCAAGGATGGTGAGGAAACATGTTAGCAAAGGGGCTTGGTGGGGTTGGGCCATGTGCCCATGTGAGAGCGAGCCACTGCACAGTGTGTAAATATGTATTGATACCATCGCCAAAGCAGCGTCGTGTGACAACTATCCTTTTGTGGAACCTATCATGCGCTAACTTTGGCATAATATAGTACGGGTACCGGGGGTGTACCCCGGATGATGTATCATTTAATCATTCTACGGGTACAAGTATGAGTGCGCGCGTGACACGCGCACGAGTCCCCATGTCTCGGCCTGCTGTACTATATATGATAATGATAACATGAGCTAGCTGCAAAAGGCGATCAGGAAATCACCCGAAAAGACAATAGGAAACGTCCACTACGGCAACTGCGAGGTGGCGGAAGCAGCAACGGAAGAGGGTGCGGAATGAGCACGAGCCGACGCATCAGACTTGGCTATGCAGAGAGAATGCCGCCCAAGGTACCATGCACGAAAGCAGAGACCCGCAACGACAACCCCCGCCGTGTGCGAGACAGGTGATGGCAGAATTGAGCAAGCTGGCTGGCGACAAAGTACTATATATGAATATATACGTATTATGTATGATGGCTATGTCTCCCTGCCGTGTCAAATAAATAGTTATTTACAGTGTTTGGACAGAAATTTGTTCCAACTGAATAAAGTTTCGTCTTGGCAAGTTCTCTTTACCCATCATCGAAAAAAGGGCCCGACCCTTAACAAACCAGCATAGGGTCCGCTTAATTAAAGCGCGTACGGCGGGACTTCTGTAGGCCACGTGGCTATGTTGCAGTTCATGCTTCGCTAATTTTGCATCAGTGGTACACTACTACACTACACGTTAGTAATTATGGGATTATTACGCTCGTACAACAGCGCCAGTCCGTACTCACTAGCCAGGCCACATAAGCCCGAGATCACGTGACCGCGCCATATATGCGCATGCTCCCGCCGTTTACCCTCCCCCGGAAGTCGGAGCTTGCTTCAGCGCTGAGCTCCTCTTGCCACGGCCAAGCAGCGAGCGAGGCCGCTCGGCCGTCGCGCTGCTGAGATCCGCCCCCGCCTTGAGCTGCTGCCGGCGGTGTCCCCGGACGTCCTCGGAGTTCGGAGGTGGAGGCGGGGAAAACACCCCCTGCATCGCGGGCCCGTGTGCTCTCCGATCTTGTGCAGCACACCAGTGCCCAGTCGCCCCACGCGCGGCAGTCACATGCCCACGCTCTTGGCCGAGGTCACCGCCCGAGGGGCGGCTTCCTGGGCTCCGTGCACGGTTGGATTTATTACAGCCGCCACCGTGCAAGGCTGTGTAACGCCGACCCCCCCCCCCCCCCCCGTACCGGGCGGGTCGCACCGAAGCACAAAAACACGGTTTCATCCCGAACAGCCCTCGCTGGTAGGCTGCCCCCACTCGAGTCGTATAGACCCCCTTCCCAACCCGTAGGCGGATCTCGTAGAGGCCGACGCAAGGCCGATGTCGTACATGCATGATTTTTAGCAGCCCCCCGTACAGGGATGCTGCCCGCGGCGGCTCGTACCACAAGGCAGCATTGAGGACCTTTCTCATTGTCATTTTTTTGGTGATTCCCTGATATCGCCTTTTGCTGCTAGCTCATGTAATTATACGGTACATATACCCGTAGTCGCAGGTACACATCGTACTAGTACTCGAATACACAGTACTTGTACTATTAACTCGTTGTATATCATATTCGTATAATTGCCACACGTAGGGCTCCCCGGTCGTCGCATGATCCGAGGAACCGCACAATCGGCCACCCCGCTCAGCCCCCTACCGCAGCCAGCCGGGCACGGGTCTCATGGGTTACCAGAGCCCACCCCGTGGAGGACTTGAGATGGGGGTGATGCCGCTTGGCTATCGCACGCATAATCCTCCGCTCCTGGTGGGCCGCTGCCTAGCCATTTGTTATTACGCGCATAATGGATGCCCCGCCCGTGTCGCGTGCAACGACGAGTCACGGCTGTGGGAAATTCGGCCACAACGGCATTGAGCACTTGGGCGCCTCCGTGCCCTTCACCCAGTGAGTACAACAGTGTACTACAGGGTCTCATGAAGACCCTTCTGCCTCTCCTTCATCAGGGGTCGACGCCCCGAAAGGCCATGCAACATTTATCCGAGCACGACTTGCGGGATGCAGGAATCCCGCCTAGCTCGAGAGAAGTGAACATAAGGGTTCGTCGTTTGGAGGAGACGGTAATGTCAGAGCAACGGGGGCTGTTGGAGCTGTCGAGCTTCCACGACTTGCAAGAGTGGGCGGATTCCCACATGGTGCCAGAGGTTGACTACCTCGATGACGTCGAGCCTCCAAGTCTGCTTGAGCTCCGTGGTGGGGTCTACCCGCAAGCTTTCGCGGTCGCGTTTTCAAGTCTTGAGCTGCTTCGAAACCTTCAAAAGGCATTAGTGTCGGGCTTGCCGTTGCACCTGATGACGGATGGCACCCACAAAAAAAGCTTGAGCAAGTGACTTTTACTCATTGTCGTAAAAACAAGAATCGAGAAGTCCAATCACCCCCAACACACACACACACACACACACACACACACACACACACACACACACACACACACACACACACACACACACACACACACACACGCACGCACACACGCACACACACACACACACACACACACACACACGCACGCACACACGCACACCCACACACACACACACACACACACACACACACACACGCACACACACATACACGCACACACACATACACACACACACACACACACACAACATCGTGACTTCGTTCGTGTTTTTGTTTCGCCAAGTCGGAGAGTGCCGCAGCTTTATTCGAGGCCGTATTCTCCGGCTTGCAAAACACTTCTGCCGACTTTTTCGGATTACCCTTGGAGGCCCATGCGGTTATCGGCGACAGGGGAGGGCCGGCGTGAGGGCAGCTCTAGCTACTACGTTTCCAAATGCAAAGGTACTGCCAGTTGTTGATTGTTGAGTATCGATTGTGGCTGCGGGTAACTGGGCTGATTTCTCCTGCTATGTTTCTTTGCCCTTGACAGCTTGTTAGCCGCTACGTCCACTTGAAATGGAAGTTCTTGTCCATGGGACAGACCCGTCGTTGAGAAGTTGCTAGATAACCACAGATGGAACTCCGTGTATTGCGCGGAAAGCGTCGACATCATTCACGCGTGCGCGACGCTCAATAAGCCCCAGGCCGTGGCGATCGTGCTCATGGTGGCGTGGCGCCGCCGTGGAGAGGCGCGTGCTACAGGCTTTCATGGAAGACGAGTACATCGGTGACAAACTCAAATAGCACTGCACCGCTAGGGGCTGGGGGGTTGCCATGCCAACACCCACCCCCGAGAGAGCGGGCATAGATGGACAAAGGAGAATGAGGATTTCTCGAAGCGCCGACGGCCCACTGACATTATGCTCGAAAGGGCATTCCCCGCCCTTTTAGAGCCTCAGGGTAGAGCCTTTAAATGCACAGGGGGTGACTTCAATTCTAGACTCGCTTTTGAGCTTTCGGAGTACAACCACGCAGCCATGGCGGCATGCGCGGACCCCAAAGATCAGTTCGCGACTTAACCTGATGTTTCGAGGTTAATTTTCGTTAACGCCGACATTCGTTCGGAAGAGAACGTTACTATCGCCCGCATCAAGACCCACACTGACAGTTTGGAGGGTCGTGTGCCTCCTCGATGCCGTGCACTGAAATATGTAAACGAGCATTGCGCACCTCTGAGCCAAGTCCGATTTGAGGCGGCAGCGGGTCTGCGATGTGATTGCAAGGCCTTCGCCGGGAAAAGACAATGCAGGCACCCGTACCTTTGGCGGACTCTTCGCGACACATAGGTGTTTCGCAGGCACAACGGGGGGACTGCACCCATCGCCGCGCGCGTCTCGCGCTACAAGCAAGCCCGCGCACTTGAATGTTGCTTTGACCCCGCAGCCGGAGGAGGGGTGTGCCATGCACTCCCGAGGACATGGGCGTCGAAACCGGCAAAATCGATCCGATTTCCTCACTGACGATGGCTACCTCCGCGAGTCGGCGCATCGCAGAGGCCGTGGCACTTCTTCCAGCCGTGGCCGGGGCAAAGACCATGGCAAAAGCCGTAGCCGTGGTGGCCGTTAATGTGTAGCTGTACTTGTGGACAACGGCGTCGAGGTGGAGGTTGTTCACGCTGAGCGTCGACCTCCTAACCGGAGACGGCAACGTCGTGAACACCGCACGAGCGGGTCGCATGGCCTGCGCGGCTCACCTCCACGGCCAGAGGGGACTTTCCGGCACCGTGGCGGAAAGCCGATAGATTGCCGCCAATCTAGAGCCTCACTGCCCTAGCAAGCGTGCCTGCGTTCCATCTTGGTGACACACTTGAAGGTGTGCATGTCCGTGGTCGTGGCTGCGGTCGTGGCAGTGGCCGTGGGCGAAGACGCGCGACCCTCGAGCGTAATCATGATTTCCCTCGCTGCCTCGAGTCCATTGATGATCTTACTACGCGCTCATCTACTACGCACTCGCCCGAATGAGCACATGTAGCCACTTCACAGCGCGGCGCCGCAAACCGTGTAGCGGTCATACCAATGTGGCCCACGCACGGCACGGGCTACACCGGAGCGTCCATATAGCGCGTTGAGGAGATGCGCGTATAGGCTATCACATGTTGGACGAAAGAAGCGCGATGCAACATGCCGCGGCTATTCATGAGTACCGCATGGAGCCGTTGCGCGGTGTAGCCGTGTAATCCGCCACGCGCCGCATGCCTGTATATATGCCTCAAGCATAGCGCGCGCTATGCCGGACGGAGCCGTGCCACCGATTCGCGCAGAACGACTAGCATCTATCGGACGAGGCAAACACGGGGCAACATGCCGCACCTCGTCCGGCGGCGTACTTCAAGCGGTACGGTTTCACAATGCGACGCCGTAAACCGTGTAGCGGTCATACCAATGCGGCCGACGCACTGCATAGGCTACACCGGAGCGTTCATAAATAACGCGCGCCAAGGAGTGTTGGGCGGAGGGCGCAGGGGCGACGCGATGCAACATGCCGCGGCTATTCGTGATGACCGCGTGGAGCCGTTGCGCGGTGTAGGTCAGTGAACCATTACAATATCTGCATACTTGATGTATATATGCCCAAATCACAACACGCGCTATGCCGGCGGAGCCGTACCAATGTTTACCGTTCAGACGCGCGTATCGGCTAGCATCTATCGGACGAGTTAAACACGCTGAAAACATGCCGCACCTCTGCCGGATGAGTACTTGTAGCCGTTGCACGGAGCGGCGTTGTAAAGTAATAACCCATGTAGCTCCGAAACCATGATAATAAACCGCAACACGCGGTTTACCGGAGCCTCACATAGCGGACAATGGGGGCGCATGTGGAGTAGGATCTGTAAAATGAGGAAAACACGTTCCATCATGCCACCGCACTCCGGATCCCCGTTTGGAGCCGTTCCGCGGAGTGGCCCATAACCCGTACTGCGCCCGTACCCATGTGCCCATGCACGGCACGCGAGCTACACATTGTCGTACCAAAATGCGCGCCGAGGGAACGCGCATATTGCCACGCACGTGTTGGACGAGACAAACGTGATGCAACACGTCGTGGCTATTCATGGTGACCGCTTGGTGTCGTTGCGCGGTGTGGATTACTTAAGCGTGACGCGACGCATATCGATGTATATGTGTCCCAAGCACGGCGCGCGCGATGCCGGAGCCGTATCACTGCGCGCCGCTGGACGCGCGCGCGTATCGGTTAGTATCTATCTATCGGACGAGGCAAACACGCGGCAACATGCCGCACCTCGCCCGGATGAGCACTTGCAGCCGTTTCACGACGCGGCGCCGTAAACCGTGTATATCGGTCATTCCAGTGTGGCCCACGCACGGCACGGGCTACACCGGAGCGTTCATAACGCGCGCCAAGGGGACGCGGGCATAAGCAAGCAGGTGTTGGACAAGGCAAACGCGATGCAACATCCCGCGGCTACTCGTGATGACAGCCGGATGCCGTTGCGCGTTGTAGATGTGTGAACCCTTACTACCCGAATATCTGATGTATATATGCCCCAAGCACGGAACGCACTATGTTGAGGCCGTACAAATGCGCGCCGCGGAGGCGAGCAAATCAGCTGGCACCTATCGAACGAGTCTATCACGCTGCAACATGCCGCACCTCGTCCTGATGAGTACTTGCAGCCGTTCCACGGGGCGGCGCCGTGTAGTCATAGCCAATGTCGCTCCGAAACCATTCTGAGAAACCGCATCGCGCGGTTTACCTGAGGCTTCACATAGCGCGCAATGGGGGCGCGCATGTGAGCAGGCATCCATCAGACGAGGCAAACACGTTGCATCATGCCGCCGCACTACTCCGGAGGCCCGCTTGGAGCCGTTGCGCGGGTTGGCCGGTAAACCGTATTGCGCCCGTACCTACATGTGCCCATGCTTGGCACGGGCTACACCGCAGCGTACGAAATGCGCGCCGATGAGACTCGCTTGTAGGAAAGCACGTATTGGACGAGGGGAACGCGAGGCAACACGCCACGGCTATTCATGATGACCGCCTAGCCCCGTTATTACGCGGTGTATAATAGTTAAAAGCGTGACGCGACGCATACCTTATGTATATGTGTTCCAAGCACGGCACGCGCGATGGACGAGCCGTACCAAGCGCGCCGCTGGGCGCGCGTAGCGGCTAACATCTATCGGACGAGGCAAACACGGGGCGACATGCCGCATCTCGCCTGGCGGAGTACTTGTAGCGGTACAGTTTCACGGCGCGGCGCCGTAAACATTATATATCGGTCATACCATGCAATGTGGTCCACCCACGGCACGGGCTACACCGGAGCGTTCTTAACACGCGCCGAGGAGACGTACGTACTTGCCTATACTTCCGACAGATGCTAGTCCACATGCGTGCCTCCATTGCAAGTTATGTTAGGCTCCGGTAAACGGCGTGCCGCGGTTTCTCATACTGGTTTTGGAGCTACATGGGAAACGACTTTACGGCGCCGCCCCATGGAACGACTACAAGTACTCATCTGGACGAGGTGCGGGCATGTTGCAGCGTGATAGACTCGCAAAACAGATTACAGCCGATTTGCTCGCCTCAGCGGCGCGCATTGGTGCGGCTCCAACATAGCGCGTGCCATGCTTGGGGCATATATGTATCAGGTATTCGGGTCGTAAGGGTTCACACAACTACGATGCGCAACGGCATCAGGCCGTCATCACGGATATCCGCGGGATGTTGCGTCGCGTTTTGACCCGTCCAACACTTGCTTGCTTATGCCCCGTCTCCTCGGCGCGCGTTGTGAACGCTCCGGTGTATAGCCCGAGCCGTGCGTGGGCCGCATTGGTATGACCGCTTTAGACGTTTTACGGCGCCCAGTCGTGAAACGGCTGCAAATGCTCATCCGGGCGAGGTGCGGCATGTTACCGCGTGTTTGCTTCGTCCGATAGATACTAACCGATACGCGCGTCTCAACGGCGCGCAGTGATACGGCTGCGGCATCGCGCGCGCCGTGCTTGGGGCAAATACATAAGATATGCGTCGCGTCAAGGTTTTACTAATTAATCCACACCGCGCAACGACACCAGGCGGTCGTCACCATGAACATCCGTGGCTTGTTGCATCGCGCTTGCCTCGTCCAACACGTGCTTAGCTATACGCGCGTCTCCTTGGCGCGCATTTCGTACGCTGCGGTGCAGCTCGTGTGCCGAGCATGGGCACACAGGTATGCGCGGAACACGATCCATCGGCCACCCCGCGGAACGGCTCCAAGCCGCCATCTGGAGTGCGGCGGCATGATGCAACGTGTTTGCCTCGTCCGATAGATGCAGCCCACAAGCGCGCCCCCACTGCGCGCTATCTAAGGCATCCGGTAAACCCCGTGCCGCGGTTTCTCAGAATGGTTTCGGAGCTACATGGGTAATGACTTTACGGCGCCGCCCCGTGAAATTGCTACAAGTACTGATCTGGACGAGGTGCGTCATGTTGCAGCCCGGTTGGCGCGTCCGGTAGATGCTAGCCGATACGCGCGTCTAAGTGGCGTGTATTGGCACGGCTCCGGCATAGCGCGTGCCGCGCTTGGGGCTTGTATACATGTATGCAACATGTTACGGTTTACAGATCCACAACGCGCAACGGCATCAAGCGGCCCTCACGAATAGCCACGACATGTTGCTGCGCGTTTGTCTCGTCCAACACATGCTTGGCTATACGCGCATTTCCTCGGGCGCATTTCGTACGCCGCGGTGTAGCTCGCGTGCCGAGCATGGGCACACGGGTACGCGCGGAACGCGATTTACGGGCCACCCCGCCCGCGGAACGGCTCCAAGCCGCCATCCGGAGTGCGGCGGCATGATGCATCGTGTTTGCCTCGTCCGACAGATGCTAGCCCACAAGCGCGCCCCCATTGCGCCCTATGTGAGGCCTCCGATGAGCCGCGTTCCGCGGTTTCTCAGAATGGTTTCGGAGCTATGTGGTGCACGGCGCCGCGCCATGAAATGGCTGAGTACTTATCTGGCAGAGGTGCGGCACGTTGCAGCGTGTTAGGCTCGTCCGATAGATGCTAGGCGATATGCGCCCCTCCGCACCGCGCATTCGTACGGCTCCGGCATAGCGCGCGCGCGCCGTGCTTAGGTCATACATTCATCAGGTATGCGGATCGTAAGGGTTCACACATCTACACCGCGGAACGGTGCCAGGCCGTTATCACGCGTAGCCGCGTCATGTTGCATCGCGATTCTCTCGTCCAGAATAACTTGCTTGCCTATGCGCGCGTCTCATCGGCGCGCGTTATGAACGCTCCGGTGTAGCCCGTGCCGTGCATGGGCCACATGGGTATAACCGCTATACGGTTTACTACGGCGCCGCGCCGTGAAACCGTACCGCTACTACATGTACACCGCCGTACGAGGTTTGGCATGTTGCAGCGTGTTACCTTATCCGACAGATGCTAACCCACTTGCGCGTCCCCATTGGGCGCTGTGTGAAGCCTCCGGTATTGCGCGTGCCGTGGTTTCTCAGAATGGTTTCGGAGCTACATGAGCCATGACCTTACGGCGCCGCGCCGTGCAACGGTTACAAGTGCTCATCCGGACGAGGTGCGGCATGTTGCAGCGTGTATCCCTCGTCCAACAGATTATAGCCGACATGCGCGTTTCGGTGGCGCACATTGGCAGGGCTCCGGCATAGCGCGTGCCGTGCTTGGGGCATAGATAAATGTGCGGCGCGTTAAGGTTCACAGATCCACACCGCGCAACGGCACCATGCGGTCATCACGAGCAGCCGCGGCATGTTTCATCGCGGTTGCCTCGTCCAACACGTGCTTGCATGTACGCGCGTCTCCTCGGCGTGCGTTATGAACGCTCCGGTGTAGCCCGTGCCGTGAGTGGGCCACATTGCATGGTATGACCGGTATCTACGGTTTACGAAGCTGCGCCGTGAAATGCATGGCTGCAAGTGCTCATCCGGGCGATGTGCGGCATGTTGCCGCGTGTTTGCCGCGTCAGATAGATGCTAGCCGCTACGTGCGTCCAGCGGCGCGCATTGGTAAGGCTTCGGCATCGTGCACGCCGTGCTCGGGGCACATATACATCAATTATGCCTCGCGACACGGTTTACTAATCCACACCGCGCAACGGCACCAGGCGATCATCATGAATAGCCGTCGCGTGTTGCATCACGTTTGTCTCGTCCAACACGTGCTTGCCTGAGCCCACGTCTCCTCGGCGCGCATTTTGTACGACACTGTGTAGCCCGTGCCGTTCATGGGCACATAGATACGGGCGCAATGGTTTATCAGCCACCCCGCGCAATGGCTCCAAGCGGGAATCCGGAGTGCGGTGGCATGATGCAACGTGTTTGCCTTGTCAAACAGATGCTAGCCCACAAGCGCGCCCCCATTGCGCGCCATGTGAGGCCTCCGGTACAGCGCTTGTTGCGGTTTATTAGAATGGTTTCGGAGCTACATGGGTTATGACTTGAAGGCGCCATCCCGTGGAACGGCTACAAGTACCATTCTGGACGAGGTGCGGCATGGTTCAGCGTGTTAGGCTCGTCCGATAGATGGTATGCCATATGCGCGTCTCAGCGGCGCGCATTGGTACGGCTCCGGCATAGCGCGCGCCGTGCTCGAGGCATGTATACATCAATCAGGCCTGCGGTGGGTCGTAACGGTTCACACATCTACACTGCGCAACGGCGCCATGCTGTTATCACGAGTAGCCGCGGCATGTTGCAGCGCGTTTGACCCGTCCAACAACTGCTTGCATGTCAGCACGTCTCCTCGGCGCGCGTTATGAATGGTCCCGTGTAGCCCGTGCCGTGCGTGGGCCACATTGGTATGACCGAGTTATACAGTTTACGGCGCCGCTCCGTGAAATGGCTGCAAGTGCTCATCCGGACGAGGGGCGGCATATTACCGCGTGTTTGCCTCGTCCGATAGATGCTAGCCGATACGCGCGTCTCAACGGCGCGCATTGGTACGGCTCCGGCACAGCGCGTGCCGTGATTCGGGAGCATTTACATCAGTATGCGTAGCGACACGGTTTACTAATTAATCCACACCGCGCAACAACATCAAGCGGTCACCATGAATAGCCGTGGCTTGTTGCATCGCGCTTGCCTCGTCCAACACGTGCTTGGCTATACGCGTGTCGCGTTGGCGCGCATTTCGTACGCTGCGGTGCAGCTCGTGTGCCGAGCATGGCTGGGCACACAGGTACGCGCGGAACACGATTCATCGGCCACCCCGCGGAACGCCTCCAGGCCGCCATCTGGAGTGCGGCGGCATGATTCAACGTGTTTGCCTCGTCCGATACATGCTAGCCCACAAGCGCGCCCCCACTGCGCGCTATCTAAGGCATCATGTAAACCCCGTGCCGCGGTTTCTCAGAATGGTTTCGGAGCTACATGGGTAATGACTTTACGGCGCCGCCCCGTGAAATTGCTACAAGTACTGATCTGGACGAGGTGCGGCATGTTTGCAGCCCGGTTGGCACGTCCGATAGATGCTAGCCGATACGCGCGTCTAAGTGGTGTGTATTGGCACGGGCTCCGGCATAGCGCGTGCCGCGCTTGGGGCTTGGATACAAGTGTGCGGCCCGTTACGGTTTACAGATCCACGACGCGCAACGGCATCAAGTGGCAATCACGAATAGCCAGACAGTCTGCATCGCGTTTGTCTTGTCCAACACATGCTTGGCTATGCCATATATATTTTCACCCGATAGGAGGTTTTTCGACTAGTGCGACGGCGTGTTACTGTCGTGCATGCGGAGGTGCCCATGTAAGTTGTTGCATTTGTGGCGAAAGTCGGGCTTGGAGATGTAAGCAAAGCAGCCCCTCCCCTTCATAGGTGGCTCGCTGGTGAAGCGACGATTGATGTTCAAAAAACGTTTTAAACGGGATGATGCCTTCCATATTGCGCCGTCCTGTGGGTGCAAATTATGTTGGAGCAACGAATGGCTTATATACATGACGTGTTCGAACAACATGGGGACTAGCGCACCAGCTCCGAGGGGCTTCGGAAATATCTTGCCAACACAGTAGTCTCGGGTTAGTGAATCCACCAAACCACAACGGCCCTTGGCCGGGTAGTCCAAGTTTCTTGTCCTTGCCTTCGCGGACCAAATCAATCCAAGTACAAGTCGCCCTGGCTAGGGCAAGCTTTGACAAGAAGGCCATGCGCGCAACCATGCTATGCGTCATGTAGGTAGTGTGCGGCGCATGCACACTAACTAGGAAGGCGCATGAGACAAGAGCTGTCGGTAGGTATAGATCGAGCATCGAAAACCACGGAGAGGTGACGACTGCAAAGGCGTATTTGATCTTGCGTGCCGCTACCCGAGCTGCGTATGGGCATAGTGCGTCGGCGACGAAGTCGCAGCCTCGGTAGTGCACGATGTCGTTAGCTGCCACTGTGCTAGCAACAGCACGGAGTGCTAAGCGTGTGCTTTCTGTAAAACCCAAAACCCAAGGGTCCTACACACCTGCGCCGCGCAAGCTTATTATCGCGTGTGTAAGCCCTTGGAATTCCCACAATGTTGTTGGGATGCACGGTGGCGCGGATTGAGAACGCGTGATCACGTACCGCCCGTGAGCGCGAGTGGCGTGTCCCGCGTCTCAAGTGGCCGGCATCCTCTAGGTAAGATGTGGGGGTATGTCCTTTCGCGTTACGCCAATCGAGGGCACGGAATACCCCCCCCCCCCCCCTGACGCAATAGAGGTTGGGGAGGGGGGGTTCACCCCAACTCGGGATCAATAGAGGAGTTCTTGCGCTAGTGGGTGCCCGACTCCGCTGGGATGAAACCTTTGCAATGCAAATTCGATGTCCGCGTTCATGGGGTCATCGAACATCGTCTGCGGCTGATGGTGTGGGAACTGCATGGAAACATCTTGAAGCCGGCCACTGGATTGTCAGTTGCATGGTCCCGAAGAGGGGGTCGTCGTATGTCTCCGAGGATAGTTCCGGATTGAAGACCATGTAAAGCGGTGTTAATTGCCAGTCCGCAGAGGGGACAACAGCGGCAGTCACCGGCGCGAGCGTGATGAAACCATGGAAGTATCCATGTCGCTCGGCACTTGGCGTCTCCCCGCACATGGAGTAAAGTTGACCGCACAGAAGGTGCCGTTAGCGTTTGAAGACTCCATTATGACATCCTCTCCTGGTAGAATCACAACCGCTCCGGAGATGGAAAACCGTACCCTCGTGGTGCTGCCACCGCAAAACCTCTTATAATCGGAGTCGAGGTGACTCCCAAGGCGCCATCTTCCGCGCGGTAACATCGACGTCTGCGCTGACGTGCCGTCCCCGGAGGAGGACACATAGCACATGCGGGAAGAATGCGCGAAGAACGCCTCTGTGCCATCTTGGCACTCTCGTGCACGTTGTGTCTAAAGGGCAGGCATACACATCATCAATCCCCACCTTTATTTCAGAATATATTGAAAAGGGGGTATCGGCCAGGAGGAACCCGAAGTGGGAGGGGGGCACAAGGTCCGGGCGCGCCCAGTGAAGGGCGTCCTGAAGCGAGACGTGCGGAGCGTTCCGGATCAAAGGGCAGTGGCTCATGATATAGTCGAGAGGAAACATTATGTTGATCGTGCCCGCGGTGTTGTTGATTGCCGGCAAGCCTTCATGCGAATAGACTGGCGTAAAAACCACCGCTCGCACTGTGAGATTCAGATGTGACATACAGGTGACGAAGCACTACTACTAGCGACTATTATTTATCCGTGAAGGCTGCTGCTGGTGGCGGCACGTCCATCCAGTTACGTGCGAGTACATCCGGCGTTATTGCCGGCGGGCGATAAATCCTTTTTGTCATCATTCTGGTAAGTCGTACGAGCCCGGTAAAATGTTACATGCACTGACGTACAAGGTACAAGGTTGTCCGTGCAGTACCGGGTAGTACGCGATATATTTATTGAGCCGGTACCGGGTATCTAGTAGCCGGTACCCGGTACCCGGGCACGATGGACAGTGGTCCTGTGGATAACTACGACTATTAGTACATGGGAGCGTAAATCTCAGCCGTACTTTTTGGCCAAAGTGGGGAATTTGTGTACATTATAGCTAGTACTTCTGACTGTCCTGGCCATCCGTCCGATCAAAGGTCATCAGATGGGCGTTTGGCTGCCATTTTTTGCCAAAGGTCTCACTTACATAATAATTCGCTGATGGGGGAGGGGCGGGGGCAGGCAGCGGTTGCCGAAGAATGTTGAATTACAATATTCGCGACAGCTGCCATCGGGGAATGTGGCCCGGGGGGGGGGGGGGGGGGGGGGGGGGGGGGGGGGGGGGGGGGGGGGGGGGGGGGGGGTGCGGGGGCGGGGGGACCACGCCCGCCCCGCCCCCCCCCGCCCCCCTCGCCGCCAGCCGCTCCCGCCTGGGGGGGGGGGGGGGGGGGGGGGTAAGGGGGCGGGGGCTACTGCTTGTTCTTGTTCTTGCGTGCCCGCGGGACCCTCCGCTTCGACGATCTCGCTGCCTCCGCCTCCGCCTCCGCCTCCGCCTCCGCCTGCGCCTCCGACTCCGCCTCCGACTCCGCGACCGTCAGTTTCTTACCTCGGCGTTTCTTCACTGGCCTCTTCCGCTTCTTGTCATCCGTCAGTGTCTTCACCACCCCGGGAGGCTGTGCCGTCGACGACGCCGCCATGAGCTTCCTTACCTTCGCGTCGGGACGCCC
>VCJN01002925.1:0-12027 GCA_006384855.1 Tetraselmis striata | reverse complement strand
GTGCCAGTGCGTGCGCGTGTGTAGGGGGGGGGGGGCGCGGGGGGGGGGGGGGGGGGGGGGGGGGGGCGCCACGTCCATCAATGTGATACACCGCACGCTCCGAGTCTCGAGGATGCTTGGCTGCAGGCACCTGCGATAGTATCAAGATAGCCAAGCGTTGGAAAAGGGGCTGTAAGCCACGTATCTGCAGTATAGCGCCGTGTTGGGAGGCAGCATCACTGTCAGGGGAGACGGGCGGCAGCGCCGCGCCTTGATGAGCCGCAGGTCGGCGGTGCCGGAGCCGCTGTCGTCGGTGTGCGCGATAATCACAGAGCCGTCCGCCGTCACGTTGCGGCCCAGCAGCACCACTGTACAGCCATCGACGGGGGCGAGATGCGCACCCAGGGCCACCCATAGCAGTAGGAAAGCGAGCGCGAGCGGCGCCGCAGCCGCGGGATGTCGGCGGGCGGCGAAACGCATTGTCCCGCTTCGACGAAAGTGATGATGATGCCGACCGACGACGAGTCGACGAGTGGGGCAGGGCTGCGCACCGTCTACGCACCCGGGCGCCTCGCGCCGTATCGTCGCGGGTCGATGAGACAAAAGCAAGTCTGGAAATGAGAGGATTTTAGCACTCGGGTGTTGCGCCTTCAGCCGCAGTGCTGACGAGGCGCAGTGATCAGTCGCGGAGGGCAGCACGCGTCATCCATTATCAGCAACCCTCGCCGACCTTCCTTCGTCGCTCGCGCCGGCGTAGCGACTGTCGTCAGCCGGCCGGCATCGTCCGATAAATTGAGCTGCCGCGCAGTCAGCGATGATGAGCACGTATGCACGGTACCGCGCTTTTAGTACTTTTGTTTTTCCGCCCCCGGGACAGGACTTTTAGTACTGTTCTGCTTTTATGATCGGTGAATTTGTCACAGGCCTTTTTGTAATTCATACCAGTACCGCGCGCGGAGCCCGATTCAGGCGCGCGGAACGCGCCAGAACGCGGGAGATGCGCGCGCCAAATCGTCATGATGCGTGCGCGGTCAGAGTCGGCGCCCGCGAATTCGCCCGCGCCCGCGTTGCCCTCCTCCTCCTACTGGGGCGGCTCGCGCCGTTGTCTCCGACGGTGGCTGCTCGGTGCAAGCTGCCCTCCAAACAGCAGCGCCTCGCCCTGCAACACGTACAGTATCAAGCCCGCCCGCGCGGAGCACACCGCTGATCAGCTTCGATTACCTGTTGGTGAGGTCCGTCCCGCGCGCCACCTGTTCGGTGCGCAATCTCGCGCTGGCCCCGCCGCAACCAACCGTCGTCTCGCGGGTGCTGGTAGTGTTCATTCAGCACAGATGGTCAGACGGTCCACTTAAACGCGCGGCTCGGACAAAGCAGTAGCAACGGTGCCGCGATGCCCTGCGCTCGATTTGGTTATGCACCCCCATTTGATATCCGCGGCCGAACCACCTGACGCACTGCAGCGCCCACCTCGCCCGTGTGCGACTAAAGTGTTTTTTCTGTAGTATAAAGTCAAGATCGGGACACGCACCCGTACCGTTATTGAGCCGAAGTGTAGGGTGGCCTCATCGCCTCAACTGCAGGGCAGCTGTGCGCTACTGCGGACGGCTAAAGCCACCCCTGCCCATCCTGCGCCGCTATTGCCCCCCCTCCCCACCACCCTTAACACCCCCCAACCACCACTGCTGATAACAGTGGCACTCTCGAGAGTCATCCCCCCGCTCTTTCGTGAGTCAATTCTCCGCTGAGGCTTCCATCTGAATCGGCCAGCTGACGACACTGCCAGGAGGTTTTTCGCGCATGCTATCCAGCCGCGTGGCGATCTATCCAGCTGTTGGCACAGCGCCCCCCCCCCCCCCCCCCCCCCCCTTCACCCCCGCCTATGTAGGGGTCTCATGGCCTGAATCGCAAGTGTGCTGCACCCCCCCCCCCCCCCCCCCCCACCCCTTAACACAGCTTGAAGTCGGGTTGCACCCAAGGGCAGCTGTCCGACTGCGCCAGTGGGGTGGGCTCGAGCCATATAGCCTGCCTGCGCAATCGACAAGCGCGTAGGCGGGGCAGCCGTCAGGGTGCATCCAGCACATAATGTCGGCAAACAAGCCGCCCGCGGGCAAGAAATCCGCACGCAGCGGGGCCCCCGAGTGGCACTTTGCGGACGAGGTGGACGCAGGAGAAACTGAGGCAAGCAACCGTGCGTGGACCTTTTTCGCGAAGCACAAGTTTGTGTTTCGTGCATCGGCCGTGCTGGTGCTGCTCATCGGCTTCATCTGCATGCTGGACTTCAAGGAGAGCAAGTACCTGCTGCGGTCGAACAACGCGGGCAAGTCCAGCTGGTGGGTGGCGCGACCGCGCCGCTTCTGCCATGGAACATGCGGCGTCCCATGTGTATTGGGGATTGAGACTAGGCGCGCATGCACCCACGCTTACACAGGGACCCGCCCACAGCATGGCTCACCCCCCCCCCCCCCCCCTGGTGTTTCAGGTATGTGACCAAACCGCACTGGCAGACGCCCGAGGAGCTGCGCGTGCGGCTTCGGCGGGCGGGCCCTGGCCCCGCGGACTTCTACCCTGGGCAGGACGAGACAGAGGAGGATCACTGGCTTAACGACGTGGACACGGAGGAGTGGCTGCACCGCATGGACACCGTTGCGGCGCTCGATGCGGGCGCCACGGTGACGAGCGCGGTTGGGAAGGACGATGTGTTTTCTGACTATGATGGCGTCTACGACTACGCCTAGCTGTACGCTGGGTGGGTCATTGCCACCTCACGGAACTGCTCCACAACCACGCGTTTGCCACGCAGCACTGACATACGCTCGTGGGCGGACTGCTCGTGGGTGCAGCAGCTTGCATGGCATGTGGTTTTAACGATGCACCCAATTCACCGCATCCCGTTCCACAGGGGCAGCTGTCTGTGGCAGGCGCGGGCAGTGCGCACGGAGGGTGAAGGGTGCCTGATTCAATCATGCAACAAGAACGAGCACCGCTGTGGGACATGCGTACGGGAGAAGCGAGCCTGAAGCGCAGACACGATGAGCGCTGGCCTCTGTGTGGCTGTGTCCGTGTACAAAGTGGAGTATTTACATGTTACATGGAGTAGTTACATGTTCAGTAGATTACGATGAGCGCCCGATGCATATCGCTGCGCTGATTTGGCTGCAGGCGCCGGTACAGCTGCGCTACTCACTGCAGGCAACTCTGTACAGAGGCGCTACTCACTGCACCTGCTGCATTTGGCCCAGCGCCAAATGGGGTGGTGAACCTGCCGCCTCATGAGAGTCGCTCATCATATTGGTGAATCTGGCAACAAGAGGGGGGAGAGGAGGGCGGCATTTAGGAAGCAGCCGGCATGTTCCATGCAAAGCGAGTTCTTCCACCACACACTTGATAATGTAGCAGCCAGAGCGCTGAAAGTTCGTTCGGTGCGCCTTACCGTTTGAGGTCCTCCGGGTCCAATGCTGGCTGATGCTTAGGCATGCCTTGAGGGTGCGCTTGTGGTGGAGGTGGGGGTGGATGCGGTAGCACTGCCTGAGGCGTTGCGTGAGGAATAGGGCCACCCAACATGGGCACTGGCATGCCACCCCGGCCGGAGTACGTGAGCTGCATTGTGGGTGGGTACATGCTGCCCCCTCCTGGGACGGCATGGGCTCCTGCGCCCATAGCGGCGCAGTATGCGGAGTATGGATCGTAGTACATCGCCATCCCGTGGTCGTAGTAGCCCATGTTTGGGAAGTAGCTGTGGGGGTTGGTACTGTACTGCTGGATCGCGGTGTGGGTGCCGAATGTCCTGTAGGCAGAGCGACAACAGGGTGAATGCCAGGCACTTGGCTTATCGGACAATGACCTGAGGCAGGGAGTGGCAGGCAAATACTTTGAGTGTTTGTGGCCCCATGAGATCCTGATTGGCGCGCCTCTAATGGTTTTGCCATTGAGCTTGCTCTTGGCCTTCTCTGCACACTGGCGGTTCTCAAACTGCACAAAACCGCAGCCCTTGTTCTGCATGCGCACAGGACATGATGGGGGTGAGTCAGTGGCAACCAGGCGCGCCAGCAAAGAAAGCAGGTATCAATCAGTACGTAGCGCTACCTGCGGGATTTTCGTGTATACTATGGTGCCGTGCTTTCCGAACGCCTCCGCCAGGTCAGTCTCAGTTGCCTCAGGCGCGAGGCCGCCGACAAACAGCGTGGTGTTAGCCTGCGGAGGCTCATAGTCTGACAGATTGGTGCCAGAGCTGCTGGCAGATCCGTAGGGTGTGCCGTTCGCGGTGCTAATCTGACTGACAATTGCGGAGAGGTCGCCCGGCATTGCCAGCCCCACATTGCTGCCAGGCTTTCTGACGGTTGCTTGGCTCACACGTATGGCGCGGCTGGAGAGGAGGGTGCCCTGCATCTCCTCTAGGGCGCGGTCGCGCTCAGTCTCGTCGCCAAAGCGAACGAAGCCGTACCCCTTGGAGCGGCCGGTCGCAACATCGATGATTATTTTGGCGCTGCGCACGCTGGGGAACAGCTCCCTGAAGCGCTCTTGTAGCTGGAAGTCCGTGACGTCTAGTGCGAGATCGCCGACGAACACGGAGTAGTCTGCGGTCGCAGACGGCATATTCAGGTGCGAGTAGGCGACCTTCGACACACACACAAGCCGACGTACGCATGCGGACTGCAACAGGTGGAATAGGTTGTTCTCACCGTCAAAGCAACCGTTCTTGCCCACACCGAACGCCGCCCAGTTGAGTCTGAAGCTCTGGTCGCTGCCCGGGAAGGGCTGCCCAGCATAAGTTCGCAGCACGCGGTCCGCCTCCCCCGACGATTTGAACTCCACGAAGCCATAGCCTTCGTTCTGCCAGCTCGCCCTGTTGCGAATCACCTGCGACGGTGGTGATCCACCAGTTCAGAAGGCACATTTTGCTGAGAAACTGGGAGGCTGCTACGAGTAACGGTACAGGTATTGGCAAGGGTCGCTGGTAGGCGGGATCGAGGCGGGTGGGTAATTGGACCCATATCAGGACTACAGATACCACAAGCCGCAATTAAGCTGAAACAGCGGCGCCCGAGGGCCCGAGGAATGCACTCCTACTGGCCAATAGAATAACGTCTGATGGTAGTAGTCGCCACTGGTACCGTGAGCAGACAAAGGTGTCAGCAGCACCACATCAACACAGCTGCAGGGTTTATGTAGAGGTACTGGTACCTGGGGGAGGAGCTGCACGGACGCAACGCCGCCGTGCGGATGTTTAACACATGAGTGCTCCAGTCTGCAACATCCACGACTCGGGGTAGATGTATTGCGACCGACGACCTGGAGTAACAACACACAGTCGACACGCTCCCGGCCGGCGGAGTTTGCAAGTGGGAGCACTAATACGACGAGCAAATTATCGAACTTTGAAACCGAGGGGTTGAAGATACTGCTCAACAAGCGCCATTCGTCGGGACGTGGGCGTGTCGTCCTGCCAGTTCCGCCGGTTCCGCCGGTTGTGCCAGCAATCCAGAGTGAGGTAGTGTCGGATGTTCAGGGGGTCGACGTCGTGCAGGGGGTTTTACGAGTACCAGTACTTGTGCTCGTACCTCCGGCCCGCCCTACGGCTTTTTGTGGTCATCTTGCGTAGTTAAGATTTGGTTGGATAAGTAGTGATTATGTTCATCAGCACCACGACGTGCCGCGCACATCCGGGGCGAGTGCGTTGCCTTTGCTCACACGCGGTAGTCGCAGGTGCCACTGCTCATGGTGTTTGTGGCAGTACCAGGGACTGAGCTTTGCTGCGTCGATAACTGACCCGGTAGATGGCCGAGGTTTGTTTGTGGGGTTATGTGTTGGAAGGGGACGGGGGGGGGGGGGGGGGGGGGGGGGGGCGTCTGCTTCGAACTGCCGGTTTCCTCAGGTACATAGAATTTCAAATAACCGAATAAAGAACGCACCTTGACGCTGACCACCTCGCTCGAAAGGCCCACGAACGTGCTTGTCAGGAAGGCCTCGTCCATCCAATACTGCAGGTCTCCCACCCAAAGTGTCTTGTTGCCACCTTTTGTCGCGGTCTGCCCTTGTTGGCCGCCCGTTCTCGCCGCCTCCTGGGACGGCGACAGGGCGTCACTGCTCAACATCCCCGGCATATCACACGGCCCGCCTCGCAAGGCAGCCTCCAAGCCGGATGGATGACGCTACGGCGCCAGAGATACTATATCCCGTCTCAGTGATGTACGCAAAATCCCAGTCCCCCTGAGAGCCACTGATGTAGGGAGAGGCAGAGCTAGAGCGTCGTTTGGTCTGCGTGGAGTCCTCCGGGATAGCAGTCCCCTGCCGGGCATCATCATCGAGACATCGTCAGACGACCGCGTCGTACCAACAGAGGGACTTGTCGCGTACCGTATATGAGGCCGGTACCAGCAGTACCGTCGTATCAGACCGTCGTATTGGTCGCGTCAGCATATCATCAGCTCCGCCCGCCGATATGGACGATCTAGCGACTATTTTGCGACTATTTTCATATATACAGGAAGGAATCGACAATCGACATCCATCTCTAGCGCCGCCATCCATCATCGAGCTCGAGCGCCCGCGCGAGCCAGAACGACGCACCGTGCGCAATATTAACAGGAAGTGCTAAAAGCCGATGAAAAGGGGTACATACACTAACTGTACGCAATAATAGGAAGTGGTAAAAGACGATGAAAAGCGGTACAGTACCTTAACTATGGATTGCCTCATGGTGTCGTGATAATTCTCGTAATAGCGAATCCCCCTCTTTTGCTGGCAACCCTAGGGAGCTTCATAGTTGCTGTAAGTTCTGTTTTTAGTGCGCATCTGTTAAAGCCCTGATGTACAAAGACCACGTGTATAAGGAAGCAGAAAGTCGACATAAGGTGCTGAGGGGCGGTACTGTCTGCCATGTACAGCAGTCGCTATCGATCGAAAAATTTGTAATATTTACCCAAGGAGGCACTATTTGCCAAAGAATGTCAGCTCGCTTACATCGAAGGCTAAGACAAGAACCACAGGCTTGGCCTGGGTGTCTCCTAGCGCAGAAAGATGGCTGAGGGTGGGTGGGTGCGCGAGCCGGTTGAGGCGAGCGCAAAGCAGAGAGTGCCTGTGCCCGAGGGTGGATCCCTCAGGTCGTAGTGCTGGTGCGGGCCGGCAGGCCTTAGTCCGTGCGCCGACCTCGGGGGTCGTGCGCAGTACAACATAGCTAATGTACTGTAAACCTCTAGATGACTACATCTGACCATTTACCCAAGGAGGCACTGTTTGCCAGAGACGAAAGCCAAAGGCTAGCACAGGAAGCTCAGGCCGGCGGCCGGACGGGGACGAGCCAAGCAACCGAAGAACCTCCAGGCCGCAGGAGTCGGGCGCATGGTCGGGTCGATGTACTTCCCGGTGACCACCTCGCTGTTCTTCGACCAATCGCCCATGTGTTTGATGGCCGGCAAGGGGACGCCGACGCAGCTTGCTGCGGAAGCGGCACCCTTGCGTAAACTGCGCGATGTCCACTTGAAACCGGTGGGAGGGCGGGCGCCTGCCGCCAGGTAGGCTTCCCGCAACCACTCGGTAAGAGTGGCTGAAACCGACCAAGTGGCGGAAGACTCCAGCGGGGAGATGCCCCAGAACTTGGGCGGCGGGCTGGCGCCGTAGAAACGGCGGCAATAGGCGTCGCGACTGACGGTGTACCAGTCCAGCAGGTCAGCGAAGTCCGGAACGGCGGCGATGGGCAGATTTATCAGGGGCTTAGCGGAAACCCTCGTACGCTGGTCGCCTTTCTGTTTGCGGACGTACAGTAGAATGCTTCCGGACGGCCGGTCGACCACTAAATCACCGGTCTCGCAGCTAATGCCGGACTCCGCGCGGCACAGGAAGACGTACGCCGTAATCGTCGCGAGCGCGGCTCTGAAAGCGCGGATGTCCGCAATATTAGCGGGTTCCCACACCAACGTCTGCCGAAATCCAATCGCGGTGTTTAGGATGTCAGCCGCAACGGGCGCAGGCAGGGCGACGCGGACGTCTTCCGCCGCAAGACGCTCTTGCTGGATGGCCAGGCCGCGGCGCGCGTCGGCCACCATTTCGCCGAGGGCGATAGGCTGGCGCTGATGGTCGCGGAAGTACTTGTTGATGGACGAGTAGTACTGTTGAAGGGACTCCGCGCCGACGGTACCTTGCATGCCCAGCCAGGCAGTGTAGCGGACGATCGTGCTGGTAGTAGCCTGCAGCGGGCGTAAGCCCTCCTGCTCGCAAAAAGTAGCGAAAGAGCGCATGCCACTGTCGTAGTTGCGGTAGGTGCCGGCCGCCAGCGAACCCGTAAGCAACCCGAGCGCCGCTTGACCAACGTCGTCGGTCCCCAACAAAGACCGGAGCTCGGCCGCCATTGATGCCGACTAGGGCGCCTCAGAGCCGGAGCGCACCGCAAGCCGGTAGCGCGCGCGTCGAGTGTGGGACAGGCGGCCCGGGTACTGCACACTGTACTGCAGCGACGGCTGCACGGCCATAGCCCGGCCTAGCGACCCACGGCGGAGGTGCAGCCATGCCGGCGTGGCAGCCGAAAGGCCACGACGCTCCAGCCGGGCAGTCCGACCCCCGCGCGCGTTCCCCGCCGCCCAGGAAAGAAGAGGTCGCGGGTAGGCGGGTAGACAATCGTCTCGGTGGCGAGCGAGGTCTTGCAGCAGCTGGTACCAACGCCGTCCTGGCCAGTGTGGTGCGATGACCGTGGCGGCCGCGCCCGACTGTCGCAGTTTGCCCGCCAAATCGTCCAACAAACCCCACGGGGGATTGCAATAATTGTGTTCCCTGCGCCAGAACTCGTCCGGCAAATGGAGAGAATCCACCGCTTCGCAATGCGGGTCGCGCCAGCGGGAATTGTACCGTGGAAGTTGCGTATTTTTCATCGACGCAAATCTGTCGACGGTGTGCGGACCCCACAAGCGCTGCAGGTACGCGAATATCCGCGGATTGAGCTGCCAGTCGGAGTCGTCCAGCTCCCTGCTGAGTCGGTCCGCCCAAACGTTGGCTGCAGACTGGATGTACCGGGGCCTGATGGAGATGTCGTGCATATCCAGGAGGTGCCACAGCTTGCGGAGCTCCTCCATCATGACGGGCGACCGAGAGGTAAGGTTGGTCAGCGCTGCCACTACGGCCGTGTTGTCCTCGTGCAGTAAGACGCGCCGTCCTCGGAGCTGCGGCAGGAACGATTCGACCGCGTGACGTACCGCGCGAAGCTCCTTCCACGTGATGTGATGCGAGCGGTCGTCCTCGTACCAGAAGCCGCGCGCCTGGTAAGCGCTGTTGATGTTCAGCACAGCCCCCCATCCGTACGAGCTGGAGTCCGCGTGGAGATACGCGGTCTCCACAGGCTTGTACATAGAGCGACCGTTGTGCTGCGCAGGTACCTGGGTCCACCACTCTAGGTCGCGGCGCAGCTGGTTTGTCATCTTGACGCGCCCGGCCCAGCCCTGCCGGGTTGCGAGGACGCAGTGCAGCTCTCGCAAAAAGAAACGGGCCGGCGTAACTGCCAAGTACATGAACTGCGCCTTGCCCGCAAAGGACGCCAGCTGCCGAGCTGGGAGCCAGCGCTTGTTGGAGGCTGCGCGGCCAAGGAGCGAACGGGCGGCCTTGGCTAGCGCGATGAGCTTCTCCTCGGGGGCGCGGAACTCGCCGCGCTTCAGGTCGATGATCAGGCCCAGGTGAGGGCCGACCTGGGTGGGCTCCCAGACTCCCTTGTTGGGGTTGCGCAGCAGGCCCAGGCGGTCCAGCAAGGTGCTTAACCGGACGCGTAGCTCCAGGGCTGCCTCGCGGGAGTCCGCGAGGAAAAGGAAGTCGTCCATATAGGGTAGGAGCCGCTGACGATTCCCGCCAGCGAGTGTTGCGCAGGAAACGGCGAGTAGGCTTGGACGGGGCCGTGGGAGGCAACGCTGGGTTGCGCCGCTTCAGGGGCGTCCGCAGGTAGTCCGTAAAGGCCGCCGTCAACTTGCAGAAGTAGTACGACGAGCCTGTCCAACCCATCGGTAGGCACGCAAGTCGCCACAGCTCCCCTCGATAGTTCACGGTAAAGAAGTCGCGGTCCTCCTCCCGAATCCCAAGGGCGTAGTAGCCATCGGCCAGGTCCATCGACAAGAACCAATCTCCCGCGCGCGCCAGGTGCCGCAGGTGCTTGAGCGTTTCGTAGGACATCGTGAAAGTCTTGCACCACTTGTTGAGCTCCCGTAGGTCGATGATGAGGCGCCATTTGTTGGTGCCGGGCTTGGGGACTAGAAACATTCTGGATACCCACTTGTTGCAGTGTCCTCGCTCCCACGCGCCAATCGCCTCGAAGCGGGGCAGTTCTGTAGCCATGAAATCCAGTTGTGCCTGAGTGGCGTCGCGCATAGAGACGCCGTGGTTGTAGGGGCGAGGGCGTCGCCCGTTCTTGAAGCGTATCCGGACCCCTTGGCGGATCCAACTCAAGACTTGCCCGCTCGCGCCGATGCTTTCCCAGTCGCGCCATCTTCTCCGCACGCGGTGTCGCATGTAGAGGGAGGTAGGCGTACAGGAGTCGGCGCGGCGGGCCACACCGTCACTTGGTGACCTTGGCCTTGGCCTTGTCGGACGCTGCGGCTGTCGCTGCGGCCTTCCGCGCCGCAGCGGCTTGCTAGCGTTGCTTGCGCCTCTCGGCGGACTCTGTGGGGGCGGGCTTGTCGGGGGTAGCCTTGGCGAACGCGGCTGCGGCACGGGCCTTGCCCGCTGCGGAAAGGCTGATCTCGAGGGTCTTGTCGTCGAACGCTCGGCGGAGTTGGTCGAGTTGCCCGGACACGGCGATGCGCCGTGGGGTGCAGAACTTTGCGTGGGCGAGCTCGGCGAAAACACTGTCCGCCTCTGTAGCCGTTGGCCCATTCTTGGCGAGCTGGAGGTAGCCCAACCGGGAACGGGTGGCCTCCTCCGTCGCCAAGTGGGTGCGGTAGCAGGCGCGGAGCTCGGCAAGGGCCGCAGCCTTGCTTGCCGGCGTAGCAGACTCGGTCGAAAGCGATTCCAGAGCGCCGCGCATCGCCTCGTTGGCGCAGCTACTGAAGAAGGCATAGCAGCCTAGGTGCAGGTATTCGTCGTACGCTGCCTGACTCCGCTTATCCGCGAGGGCGCGGGCAGTGTCGTCGGTCAGGGTCCACAAGCGGGGCTCGTCGACGTCGCGCGGGGGGCGCTCCTATCCCGGGGGGGATGACTCGGCCGTAGTAGGCAAAGTCCACGTACTCGAGCTCGTTGTCGGGTGCGTCTAGCTCAGCAGGAAGGGGCTCTTGCGCTCCTTGCTCACCACCCTCGGGCGCAGGTGTGCCCGCGGGGTTGGCTGGCTGGGTACCTTCGGGAGGAAGCGGGTTAGTGGGGGGGGCGAGTCGAGCGAGCAAGGCAGCCGTAGCAGCCTCAAACTGCCCGGCCAGCCGCTTCTCCAGGGCTTCCGCTTGGGCCGTCAGGCGTTCTTCCAATTCCGCGACAGATGCCGCCGTGGCGCCGCCCGGGGCGTCGTCCACTAAGGCGTCTTCCGGTACATGGCGAGGGGGCATCCTGCTGTCGCGGGGTGGGGAAGGTGTAGCGTCTCGGGAGGCTGAGGCTCGGGTCCGAGTCGGCATAGAGTAAGCTGACACTCTGCTCGACTGCTAGAGTCGAGACTGCTTGCGCGAGCCGGTTGAGGCGAGCGCAAAGCAGAGAGTGCCTGTGCCCGAGGGTGGATCCCTCAGGTCGTAGTGCTGGTGCGGGCCGGCAGGCCTTAGTCCGTGCGTCGACCTCGGGGGTCGTGCGCAGTACAACATAGCTAATGTACTGTAAACCTCTAGATGACTACATCCGACCAAATAATGGCGAATATTGGTATAGCAACCACAGTGGAAATGAGTATATTATTTACATGAGCTAGCAGCAGAAGGCGATAGAAGGCGATAAATGAGTTTATTGGACGAGATACTGGTGTGAATTACAAAAAGGGTTTTACAAAAAGGGTTGGGCAGTTCCCCAGAATTAGAACAGGACGAGATACTGGTACGGTACCGGGCGCGATTAGTCGCACGTGATCCGAGTCCCGACGTGTAGTATCCGGTCAGGAAGTGACCTTAG
>VCJN01002923.1:0-15391 GCA_006384855.1 Tetraselmis striata | reverse complement strand
ATGCGGGTGGCGCTGCAGCTTTTCGGCGGGCGTGGTACTGGTGGGAAAGGACTACTACTCATGGATATTCGGAATGCCTTCAATGAGGTATCCCGGGTGCGATACTTAACGGTTTGCTTCAGCACCCGCGGCTACATGGCCTGATCCCTTTTTTCCCGATGTTGTGCGATCGCCCTAGCGACCTTTACTACTACGCGCCGGATGATCCCGGTACTTTGCGCGCCACCCTACAGTCTGGTACGGGTGTACGCCAGGGTGATGTCCTGGCCCCGCTATACTTCTGCCTCGCTAACGCGGGCCCGGTGCAAACGGTTGTGGCTCGTACCGCCGCTGATACTTTTTGCCAGAGTTTTGCGGATGATTGCGGCGCGGCCACTGCCGCGGCTCACGTTCCGCGCGTTTTCGACGAGTACTGCACGGAGCTTTCCAAAGTCGGACTGGTGGTACAGGACAGTAAGACGCGGTACGTTCGTCACCCCGACGACAGCGAGTCCGAGTTGCGGACAGTACGGGAGAAGTTGGCCCCGGGAGGATTTTGGACCCCGGCCGATGATCCTGTCCAGGATGGCGCCGTGTACATGGGTGCTCCTATTAGCCATTACCCCGAGTGGATGACCGGCGCGTTGGGGCGGCGCCGGGAGGCCCACACCACACTGTTGGAGCGCATCGCCTCCTTTGGCACGTCGGGATACGGCTGCCACCATGGGACCATGCGGTTGCTGGTCGTATGCGCGGTGCGGCGGACTGGCTTCCTCAACCGCATGATGCCGCCGTCGGAGCTGGACCGTTTCTTGGAGGCCGTGGACGCCGCCAACATTTCGGCTGCGTTTTTGCTGCTTGGCCTGGACGCTTGTGACCAGTCTACACCGTGCATCGAGGCTGCAATCGTTCAAATGAGTATGCCCGCGGATTTTGGCGGTCTGAATCTGGCCTTGCTGCAGTCCGAGGCCCCTGCGGCGTTTTATTCTGCGCAATCGGTTGTCCTGCCAAAGCTGGTACGGGAGTACGGGGCCGCCCTTGGCGCCATATACGAGGCGGTCCGCGCCGAGGTGTCGTCTGCGGCTACGAGTGCTTTGCCATGGGCGCGTGAGACACGCCGCGTGTACGAGACTGTACGGGCACTAACCACGTTACATCAAGAAGATGTGCGGCGCGCACGCGAGGCGTATGGGCACGCCCACGAGATCGTCGAGTTACTTACGGTCAGTAATGCTACGACCACCGCTGCATCGGATCCAGCAGCTGGTACTACGACCCGTACGGGTACGAGCACTAGCGGAGGGCTGCGCGTCACCACATCTCCTTTTACGGCCACTCCTCTTGGAGTTGGTACTGGTGAGGCCTCCTCTGCTTCCCAACAATTGCTTCCTATCGGTGGTACGAGTACTGCCAATACCGTTACTACATGCGCTTTTGTAGCTCTGAAGATACCGTCGCCTGGCGATTTAGTGGCACACCCTCCGTCAGCAGCGAACGTTTCCCTCCCAGAATCGCTGCCAGGTTCTACTGCTCCGCCCTCCTGTACGGGTTCGGGTGCAACCTCCGATGATCAACCCACGACCATGGTTGTCCAACGCCACCTCAGCCGTGCGATTCGCTTGCGTGGCCCTCGATCTCAGCTTCCAGCGTACTGGTGCCGCGGCCTCGCGACTTGATACCATGCGCATGTACAGCGCGTGCGAGCCGGGCTCCCTATGGCTTTTCCAGTCGGATCACGAGTCAGCCCGCAAGATTCCCCATGCTGCTTATTCGGCCGCCGTTGCGCGGGTGCTGGGCCTTTGCCCGCGCGGAGGCTCCGCGCTTGTCACTTGCCCTGGCCCCACGTGTGGTATTGATCCCTTATGGCTTCGCTCTATGTATGGCTCGAACCGGAGCGCTACGGATTTCATCGTGGAACATCTGCCCATATGCCCCGTAGCGAACTACAAGCACCGCATGCATACCGCTTTGAAGAATCTGTGGGCATTTGTGGCAATTGATGCGGGGGCGGTGCTTGACCGGGACCGCTCGGGAGCCGGCGACTTGACCCTTGAGACGAGTGGGCTGCGCCCAGCGGACCGCTCGCGGCCGTCGGACTTGACGTTGGCGGGGTGGGGGGGGGGGGGGGGGGGGGGGCGGCGTGCGATTACATTATCGACCTCGCGTGCGTGTCCTCCACGACCCCCACTTGGAGCAACGACCCCCGCTGGTGCACCCCGGGAATAAGTTACGGCGACCAAGGCGGAGCAGGGTAAGTTGGCAGCGGACCGGGCGTCTTCCGCCCCAGTGCAGGCAGAGGACCGCGGCCGTCTCGGGAAGTCCGCTTTGACGGTGGTCTACATCTTCGCGGTGTTGTTGGCTGTGCGCAACTTCCATGGCGGTCCTTCCGCCCCGACCTCATGCTTCCTTTGTCGTCAATCCGTTCAAGCACTTCGGAACTTTGTCGCCAGCCAACCTACTGAGTTCCGCCGTCACCTGTCGCGCACACGGCGGAGGCTGTTGCAGCGGGTCTCGGCTTGCGTGCATGGTACCCTGGGCGGCATTCTCTCTGCCGGTGTGCAGATGGCCAAGTCTGATGCGTGGGCTCGTGTCCATTCTTCTCATGTTGCTGCTTCCACCTCGCAGTCGCTGTAGAGGACCTTTCTAATTGTCCTTTTTCTGGTGATTTCCTGATATCGCCTTCTCATGCTAGCTCATGTAAGTATATCTACGACCCGGACTGTATAGGATTATCGACCATTCGTACCCGTCGTACCTGTCGAATAACCACGAGCCCAAGTTATTTGCGGCGCGGCGCTAGCACGCGCGTACTAAAAAAAGCAGTATCTAACGCACAAAGGCAAACTTATTAGCGTCGGGACGGCAATGATCCAAACTAGTTTATGGGGTTTCCTCCCTTGCCCTAACCGCTTTTCGGCTACAAGTGCTGCTCAGTGGTACGGAAACCAGATACATGTTGTTGCGCCCTTTTTGGGTGCAGCACGAGTAGACATAAAAGCAGCCATAACAACTGAGCATGTCATCTTCCAGTTTTCGCTCCGTTACACGCAGCGATAGATGTTAAAACTGTCTCGTAACCTCTTGCGAGCAAGGTCACCTCAGGTTGTTCAAGACCACACCCGGCTCACCACCAGTGAGTGACATTCTAATCCGTACGTCCGTGCGTTACCATGTCGTCATATGGAGAAGAACCCGTCCTCGAGCCGACGCTCGAATCGCTACACGCAGACGTGAAGGCCCAGTCTACATTGTTGTTGCGCGAGCTTTCAACAGCGTTGGCCCAACTGACGGCTCGTGATCGAGTTGTTGGTGGAGACCGGGCACATGGCGGCGCATCGAGGGACAGCCGACAGGCAGCGGGGGGAGCCGCAGTGCGCCCCGACTTGCTAGAGCTAGCCCAGAGCGGCCGTGTCGGAGCAAAATCCGTGAGTGACGAGGGTGGCTACCTCGCGGTGCCAGAGCTACTGCAGAGAGCACTGCAGAGTCTGGTTACGAGGCCGTTCGACCGGTCAGCCGAGTGCCTGGACTCTTCCCCATGAGCACCGACCTAACGAACGAGTTCCTCGAGCAGGATGACCGTCGTCTGCCCGCCCAGGAGAAGTATCTTTGGATGTCGTGTTTCGGCGCCCACAAGGCCGCACTTTTCGTAGCTCTCGACGAGCTGCTGCCCTACGTCCCTGTTGCAAATCAGGACTCCCCCTACGTCCCCAGGACTGAGCGACACCCCCAACCTCGAACGAGTTCGGAACCACGCCGAAGCCATCGACAAGGCGTTTCGCTTTCGTTTGGCCTTCCTACGGAGGCTTAATGAGGTCAAGCGTGTGCACGGTGACCAAGGTGTTATGGACGTGCTGCGAGCCCAGCACTTTCATCTTGCTTCTCAGCAACTGGGTTCTGCGAGTTTTGGGGACCTCATGATGAGGGACTACGAGCTCCGCGTCTTCGAGGCGACAGTTGATAGTAGCGCAAAAGCAACCGCTACTGCTCGGGTAGTGGCAACGGCTGCAGGGCGCGGGCGTGGACGTGGACGTGGTGGTGGACGCGGTCGTGGCCGCGAAGGTGAGCACGAGTGACGGTGTGGGGCGCCTTTCATCGGAGCTGCTGGAGCTTTGCGAGGTCACCCTGGCAACTCAGCGACGGAATGAGCGCCCTGTATCAGGACATGACCCCCCTCCCACCTTACGGACTTCATTTAGACCTTCCTCGGTGCGGCGCTTCTTACAGCTACAGCCGAGTGTGGCTCAACCATCCGCACACATGCACATGGCGGCTCATCCAACCGCTTCCCGTACCATCTCATCGCTACGCCAATCGGTTGTCACACTGTGTGTTACAACTAGTTCGCAACGACCAAGCTTCGCGCGTGTACGTTACGCGCGTGACAGCAGGCGCTACGAGCGCGAAGGGCGCGCGGGGCGGCCCTCTTACCTGAACCTAGCCGCGCAAACCCGTAATGGTGCTGCTGCACACCTGTCCAGCAACTACCGGCCAATCGCCGAAAACCTAACCGCTGCTGTCGAGTACTTTGCCAACAGTAGCCGCCGCCATGTTGCTCTGTCGGCAAAGCCGCGCACTTACGTAATTGACGAGCCCGAAGCTGTCGCCCCTTGGGCCGCCTCACTGCGGTCTCGGCTATAGGACGCGTTCGGCTCCGACGAGTTAGGACAGCGCACGCTCGACATGCTCTCCAGCTCCCTCACCGCTCAGTTAGACACTCAAGAGTTACGTCGGCAGGCTCTCCCAGTTCGCGGATTTCTGCCACGACTGCGAGAACATCAGCCCGCTGGAGGCGACCACTGTTACCGTCGTCCGGTACGTTGCCTGGATTGGTGAGCGGGGGCACATTGGGGCTAAGTCGTTGCAGCCCTACTTGTCGGCAATCAACACGTTCTTCGAGTTGTACAATCTCGACCCAATCGCCAAGGACAGCATGCATCTTACCGCAGCTCGGCGTGGGCTGATGCTACGGCAGCGCCGCCTAGAGGCTGCCCCTTTGCGAGTCCCCCTACCTGCTGATGTCGCTTACAGCTTCGTCGAGCGTGCAAAGATGATTGCGTCTGCTCCCACCACATAGTACTAGTACAACTTCCGAGCCTTTATGGCCTCGGTTGTCGACTTCATGTTCTTTGACAGGGGACTTACTGGCGTGTCCTGCCGAGTGCGGGATGTGCATGTCGACGATTACGACATTACCCTGCAGGTGTACCGCGAGAAAGGCCGTGCTGGCCGACGAGGCCCCAACGACCTGCGCGTGATGCTCCCTCCAGTGTCAAAGCGTCGCACGTCTCATGCACCACTTCATCGACCTCGTACATTATGGCCCCATGGTTCCTGTTGCCTTGGCCGAGACAAACTTTTGGGCGGTCACCCCGAGCGAGCAGTCCAAATCTTGGACCGTTGCTACAATGCCGGACTGGCTCTCTGCAGCCGTTCGTCTTGTCGATGCTGCCCCTCCCGCCGGCCCTTCTTGGAGCTCACATAGCCTTCGAAAGGGGGCAGCAACTCCCGCTAACGCCATCGGCGCTCCACTGTCCCACATTCGCTACCAAGGCGGCTGGGCCACTAACTCCGACTTCGTTCTGGACTACATCGACCCCAACGTTCTTCCTTGAATTGGCACGTGGTTCTTCTTTGGTCACATCGCGCCCGCCTCCGCCACTTCCAAGTCCAACAGGATTCCGCAGCGGTGGCCTTCCCGGTGCCCCCTTCATGACCTGGCGCTACCCATGCTCCGTCAATCCACCGCTCTCTGCGTTCGCTCATGCCAGGCAAAACCAAACTCAACTTTGAAATGATCTAAACTAGTTTATTGGGCTTCCTCCCTTGCCCTAACCCCTTTTCGGCTACAAGTGCTGCTCAGTGGTACGGGAACTAGGCACCTGTCGTTGCGCCCTTTTTGGGTGCAGGACGAGTAGACACAAAAGCAGCCATAACAGCTGAGCCTGCCATCTTCCAGTTTTCGCTGCGTTACACGCAACGTCCCCCCCCCCCCCCCCCCTGAATCCGTTTTCCCTCCACGATTTCACTTTACCTTCCTGCCAATTTCGGCTCTTGTCCGTGTAAAATAGCATTCGCGACCCTTTTGGCAAAACCAGGCTCAACTTTGAAACCCTATCATACCAGCTTCGAATATGTGCTGGAGGACTCCCATCACAGGAAGTTTTCTGGGCAGTGGTACGGGTCCGCATGTAACGGTACCAGTCTGACATCGGCGTACAAAAAAAACAGTTCGTAATTTTTGAATTTTCAGCAACTGTGTTTTGAGATACACCTACATGGTTGTAGCAACCTGTACCATACCTGACCATACCCGGTAGGTCATTGATAATTTCCCCACCCACCCGCTGCTTGGGTGGACCCGGCGACCGTCCTCGGCCCTCTGAATCGCGAGCCCGCCCTCCGCCTCCACCCCCGGGTGGGGATGGGGGCGGGGCTCGTGCACGGATGGCACCTTGGTAGCCTTGGCCCCGCCCGTGCTGCCACCACTGCGGAGGAGCAGTACGAGATGGACACGCGTCTCCTACGGATACACGTCACCTGTCTCTTTCCCTCTCTATATCGCGCTCTCTCTCTCTCTCCCTCTTCCTCTCTGTCTCTATATCTCTGTCTATGTCCGTCCGCCTCTCTCTGTCTCTCTGTCTCTCTCCGATAGCGTTAGCGGCAGAAGCTACACCTTTGCGAAGGTTGTGCGAGTTCCAGGAAGTACCGAACGGGGGGTGGGGGGGGGGGGGGGGGGGGGGGGGGGCACGACGCACCCCGGGGGTGCCTAATCGGGGAAATAGCGAAATCAAAAACATCGTAAATATATATTAAATCATAAACATCGTAATAATGGCTTTTTCATCCGAGATACCGGCGCGCTTTTGTTGACTTGTAATAACCCGGTCAAACGACTACCGCCGGCAGCCTTCGTCGTCAACGGCATGGTGATGCATACGATCATGCTAGCAGAAAGAAAAGCGCGAATGGGCTGTGAAGGTGGCGAGCGGGCGCGATCGCGAGCAGCGTTGAGCGGCATGCATGCGGCAGCGCTAACTCCGCTCACTCGACAGCACGGGTGCTATCCCGCCGTGGAAAGATGGGAAAGAAACATGGCAGAGATACACGCGGCGGTGGCGGCGGTAGGCGTGGCAGCGGTGCGAAGCGGAGGAAAGGGGCGGGTGGGCAGAAGACCGCAGCGCGCCCGCAGACGCATCGCGTGAGGCTGGGCCCGAGATGGCCGCCGAAGCTAACGCCCCTGAGGTAGATGCGGCTGTCGAGTCACCTGACGAGACGGAGGAGCCGCGTTTGGAGGCTCCGGAGGTGGCTGACCGCGACGAGTCGCATGAGGAGGTGGTGAAGCTCAAAGCTATAGTGGCATCGCTGCAGGCAGCGATAGCGCAGCTAAAGGAAAAGATGTCGACGCAATACAAGAAGTTCAAAGCCTTACAAGCGCAGTGCGGCGACCTAGTGCTGACTATCAACGCTGAAGACAGCAAGTGGAGGAAGCTCTATCGCTCCAAGCAGCGGCAATGCCTTCGTTCGGCGTCGTTGGTCGACGGTGCGGCGGCCTAGGCGGACGCTGAGGCAGAGGTAGAGGCGGAACGCGCTGCGGATGCGGAGTGTACTGCTAACACCGCTCGTGTTCTAGCCCTCGCCAAGCTTGCTGCAGCGACGGTCTCAGGGGACGCCGAGGCGGAGGTCGAGGCCTTACTGGACATCAAGGCGGAAAGGCGCCCGCAACGTCCAAATGGTCCGCAGTGTACCCTCGTTACCCTACTCGACGAGGCAACGGGTGAGCCACCGGCTCCCTCTACCGATGCCGCCGCTGAAGCGAAAGACCCGACTACTGCCGGCGGTGCTCAGTGGCCATGCCGTGCGTGCGAGGACCGTGCTCCCCGGACTACAGCAACAACATCGACCCACCGCAGCCCTCTTAGTAGATTACCGCGCCCCCAAGATACGCAAGCCAATTGATAGCAATAGGGATGAGAAGGGCGGCCCCAACACAGACTGGGTAAGACGGCAGAGAGGCGATATGCAGTCAAGATTTGCAATGCTATACGGCCACCAATGGGATGTAATGTATCCTAGTCGTGTTACGAGCTTCCGTGACGCCTCGCCCCTACCTCTTCCGCGCCGCCGGTGTGTAGTCCTCTGGCAGCGGCACGTAGGCTACGCCACATTGCACCTTCGACAATTCGGGATGAGTTGCAAATCTGTAAACAACATCCCACGCCATTAGTGATTCAACGCTGTACGTGTGCCATCGTGCTGCCACTGCGTGCTGACATTGAAGGGGGGGGGGGGGTATTGAGCAGGCTTATGGGCATACCTGCGTGTCGCTTGGGTTGGAAGGGTATTGTATACTCCTCCTTGCGAGCCACAACTATGATGTTGTCGGACAGACGGTACTCCGGCTTGTCCGGATACATATAACGCAGATGTGTATCGTAGAGGCTCAGCCTCTTCGCAATCTGCATGCATGATAACAGCGCTACATCAGATACACATACATAGCATAGCACTTATCATAATTGCATGTATGACCATCATGTTGCATAATACAATCACGCAATCGCATAGCAATGCATAATATGCAGATGACGCAACCGCCTTACCTCGTGCTTGGCATAAGCACCGTAGTCCGCATTTGGCGGCAAGATCGTGAAGGTGTCCGCAGAGATCTCCACCTTCGGGGCACCGTCACCAACGAAGGTGGCCATGGCAGATGTCATCCTGGACTCGCTGTTGGCGCAGTTGGGCACTATCCACACCGAGAAGCTGAAGGTGCTGTTCTTGATGTAGCCCTCTTCAGTCTTGGATACAGTACTGTGCTGGTAGAGGTACAGAGGCGGGACGCCCACCGTCACGTCCCCCCCAAGAGCTGATTCGCATGTTCATGCAGCCTTGTATACCTCCCAAACCGACGTCCATGACCTGACTCAGCCGGAAGAGCAGCTGCACATGGCCAAATGTGGTGTAGCACCACGCCCTCACGGTGTTGCAGCCTTCAGCGACGGTGTCCTTCCACATGAACACCGTCTGCTTGTTGAACGCCTCCTTGGACCGATCGGCTCGCGTTCTTCGACATGCCCTTGGCGTAGGCCTCCACGCGGGTCGCATGCCAGTTCTCCACCTCGACGACGGTGTAGGCCAGGGCATCAAGTGCAGCCAGCCTTCCGAAGAGCTTCACTCGGCTACCAACGAGAAAGTTGGTGTTCTTGATGAAACACACAGCATCGCGATCAGCGTCGGAAAACACCGAGCAAAATAGTGGTCAATCAACACGGCCTTCATTCCGTGCAAAACGCGAAGGACTGGAGGAGGGGGAGGGAAGGGACGTACGTGGATATGTCGGCTGCTCGGGCCACTGCGCCGCCACGCATCCGGCAGTGGCTACCGGGCGGAGGGAGGGCCGTCGAGCGCGCGCAGGTAGCGAGACAGCCTAGACAAATGTCTCTCTTGCCTTAACCATTCACAAACCCAAGGCGACAAGAGAGAGTGAAGTTGTCTCTCCCGGGCGAAGGCTCGGTCAAGGTCTTCTTCCCCTTGGCGTGCGAAGGGTTCTTGGTGTTCCTGATGGCTGCACATGCATGATGCGAATATAGTTAGCTACCGTTACAGCGCGTGCCGCGACGGCGGAAAGTGACGGGACTGGCACACCGGCGCCTAGCAAGGCATCGGATACCACATCGCCCACACGCGAAGCCAACACACAAAAAACAAGCCACGCCTAAAGGCCTAGACCAACGCTAGCACATCAGCGTTTCAGAAGCTTTCGGGTCTGTGTAGGGTGCCCCCCCCCCCCCCCCCCCCCGATTCGGAGGTCGGGTTGTAAAGCACGTGCGAACCAAGATTGCCGCCCGAGAGGCCGCAGCAGTTGCAAGAGGCATCGAGCCGATACTGGTCAAACACACACAACGACCTAAGATGGTGCTGATATGATATGTGAGATTAGGATTCCCGGAGATGGGAGGCGCTGCGGAGGAGGCGGTGAGGTGACCCCTTCCGACGTGGTGGGCGCTCAAGTTGTGCGCGACGCGGCTGCCGGCACGACGGCCGCGAGGCGGGCCATCTGAGTCCCATGTGCGCGACACGCAATCGTGCTGCCCAGGCAGCAACACGCGACACACCCCGCAAAGCAGCCATCGACATTTATCTTATCTTCCCGTAGTGACCTTGAGCTAGAAGTCTAGGGCTCTATGGAGGGTGCCCCATGTCCCCCCAATTGCAGAGGTCGGGCTGAATGGGACGTGCAAACTGCGAAATTAAAACCCGAGCTGAGCATGTAACCGAACATGGCGCCCGACGAGGGCTCTACGGGACTAACCCGCGACGGCACGCCCGGGAACTTGGCCATGGGCTCACTCACTTGGGGTACATCGGTTGTAGCCGCTCATCTTGGTGGAATGGGCACCGCGCTCCGATGGGCGGTGATGGCAGCTGACGGTCGGTGGGCAAGTGCGATGTGCGCGCCGTAGCAGTTGGTGACGCACATATATCGCGCCGCGACGGCAACGATATGAGACAACAAAACGTACGGGTACGGCAGACGCCGTATGATTATAATATATCGCCGAATCTAAACACCGTACGGGTGCGCCGTGGGGCAGCACGGACAAGACGAACGGCCGTAGAGAGCCAATCCGACATTGTAGCGGCAGTCCAAGACTTGGTCTGCTCGCTCGGGGAGACCGCCCAGAAGTTTGTCTCGTTCAAAGAACAAGGACCAGAGGGGCAGACTGTACGTGGTCGATGAGGTGGTGCAAGAGACGTGCAATGCGGGGGTGCTCCGACACAGGAAGGAGCAATATGCGTAGGTCGTCATGGTTGCGTCGACCGGCGCGTCCCTTCTCGCGGTACACCTACATGGTGATGTTGTAGGTGTGGGCATGCACGTCCCACACTCGGCAGGACACGCCAATAATAAGTCCGCTAGGAAAGAACATTAAGTTGACAACCGAGGCCATAAGGGCTTGGAAGTCGTACTGGTACTCGGGGGGGTGGGGGGGTGGGGGGGGGGGGGGGGGGGGGGGAGGGGGAGAGACACAATCAACTATGCGCGCTCATCGACGAAACTGTAAGCGACATCCCCATGCAAAGGGACTCGCAAAGGGGCAGCCTCCATGCGGTGAGGTTGCGATCGGGTCGATGTTGTCTAGTTCGGAGAACGTATTAATTGCTGACATTTAGGGTTGTAACGATTTAGCCCCGATGTGACCCCGCTCACCAATCCAAGCGACGTACTGGACGACGGTAACAGTGGTCGCCTCCAGCGGGCTAATGTTCTCGGAGTCGTGGCAAAGCTCCGCGAACCGAGACAGTCTGCCGGCGTAGCTCTTCAGCGGCAGGGCGATGATGGAGCTGAAGAGTAGGTCGAGGGCCCGCGGGCCCAACTCGTCCGAGCCGAACGCCTCCTTCAAACGAGACCGGAGTGAAGCAGCCCACGGGGCGACAGCTTGGGGCTCGTCGATTACGTAAGTACGGCGCTTGGCCGACGGTGTAACATGGGGGCGGTTCATTTTAGCAAAGTACTCGGCCGCGGCGGTTAGGTTGCCGGCGGTTGGCCGGTATTTGCTGGACTGGTAAGTGAGGGCATCAGTACGGGTTTGCGGGGCAAGGTTAAGGTAGGAGGGCCGCCCCGCGCGCCCGTCGCGCTCGTAGCACATGTCACGTGCGTAACGTACACGCGCGTAGGTTGGTTGTTGCGTACCGGTTATAACACGCAGTTCAACATCCGTTGGACGCAGTGATGAAATGGCATGGGAGGCGGATTGTTGAGCCGCCATGTGTATATGTGTACGGATGGTTGAGCCGCACTCGGCTATGGCTGTAAGAAGCTCCGCACCAAGGAAGGTCTAAATGAAGTCATGTAAGGTGAAAGGGTCTGGTCCGTCCGGACACATGGCGCTCATCCCGCCACTGAGCTGCAAGCAAGGGTTCACCGTGCGACGGTTACCGAAAGGTGATCCCGCAATGCGCCAGCAGCTCCGATGCAAGGCGCCCAACACTGTCACTCGTGCTCACCTTCTCGGCCACGCCCGCGACCGCCGCCACGTCCACGGCCACGCCCTGCGAACGCTGCCGCTGCCCGAGCAGTAGCGGTAGCTTTTGCGTTGCAGGCAACCGTCGCCCCGAAGACGCGACGCGCGTAGTCCTTCATCAAGTCCCCGAAAATCGCATAGCCCAGATGGTCAGCGGCAAGCTGAAAATGCTAGGGCGGCAGTACGTCCAAACCACCTTGGTCACCGTGTACACGCTTGATCTCTTTCAGCCTCCGCGGGAAGGCTAGACGAAAGCGAAACGCTTTGTCGATGGCCTCGGCGCGGTTCAGAGCGCGCGCAAGGTAGGGGATGAAGTCTTGATTAACAACAGGAACGTAAGGTAGCAGCTAGTCGAGAGCCACGAAAAGAGCAATCACGTGGGCTCCGAAACACGACATCCAAAGATACTCCTCTTGGGCCGGCAGACGCCGGTCACCCTGCTCGAGGTACTCGTTCGTTTGGTCGGTACTCATCAAGGGAAAGAGCCCATGCACTCGGTTGACCCGTCGAGCGGCCTCGTAACCATGCTATGCTCGCTTCAATAGCTTTGGCACCGCGAGGTAGTCGTCCTCGTCACTCGCGGATTTTGCTCCGACACGGCCGCTCTGGGCGGGCTCTAGCAAGTCGGGGCGCTCGGCTGCCTGTCGGCTGTCTCGCGGCGCGCTGAAATGATCCAACGCCATGTGCTCCGTCTCCATCAACAACACGATCACGGGCCGTCAATTAAGCTAGTGTTGTTGCAAGCTTGCGCAGAAATAGAGACTGGGCCTTCAAATCTGCTTGTAGCGATTCGAGCGTCGGCTCAGTGATGGGTTCTTCTCCATCTGGCATGGTGACGCACGGACGTATACGGATGAGAATTTCACACACGGAGGGTGAGCCGGGTGTGGTCTTGAAATAACCTGTGACATTGCGACAGCTGCGAGACAGCTAATCGCTCCGTGTAACGTAGCGAAACTGGAAGATGGCAGGCTCAACTGTTACGGCTGCTTTTATGTCTACTCGACAAGAGAACTAGTAACCCGTACCACTTGGCAGCAACGGTAGCCGGAAAAAAACGGTTAGGAAAGGAGGAAACCCCATAGACGAGTTGTTTAGATCAAACATCGCCGGCCGCCCTTCGACCGCCGGCGCGGACGCCACTCGCCCTCCGCCAGCCTCGTACTTAGTGCGTCTGTAGTGCCTTGCCCCGCGCCCCCCCGCCTGCAGCCCGTAGCAGTATGCTTTGCCTCCGCCCGACCCTACCTAGTAGTTAACCAAAGTTATCCATCATTTGCTGTCCTCATGCAGCAACCAGGATCCATAACGCAGCAATTGTTGCCGCTTTTCCAGTCGGATCACGAGTCAGCCCGCAAGATTCCCCATGCTGCTTATTCGGCCGCCGCTGCGCGGGTGCTGGGCCTTTGCCCGCGCGGAGGTTCCGCGCTTGTCACTTGCCCTGGCCCCACGTGTGGTATTGATCCCTTATGGCTTCGCTCTACGGATGGCTCGAACCGGAGCGCTACGGATTTCATTGTGGATCATCTACCCATCTGCCCCGTAGCGAACTACAAGCACCGCATACATGCCGCTTTGAAGAATCTGTGGGCATTTGTGGCAATTGACGCGGGGGCAGTGATTGACCGGGACCGCTCGGGAGCCGGCGACTTGACCCTTGAGACGAGTGGGCTGCGCCCAGAGGACCGCTCGCGGCCGTCGGACCTGACGCTGGCGGGGTGGGTGGGGGGGGGGGGGGGGGGGGCGTGCGATTACATGACCGACTTTGCGTGCGTGTCTTCCACGACTCCCACTTGGAGCAACGACCCCCGCTGGTGCACCCCGAGAATTGCGGCGACCGAGGCACATCATGGTAACTAAGTTGGCAGCGGACCGAGGGTCTTCCGCCCCAGTGTGGGGTGTTCACCGGTACTACCCTCTTTTGCGGACCGCGGCTGTCTCGGGGAGTCCGCTTTGACGGTGGTCTACATCTTTGCGGTGTTGTTGGCTGTGCGCAACTTCCCTGGCGGTCCTTCCGCCCCGACCTCATGCTTCCTTTGTGGTCAGTCCGTTCAGGGACTTCGGAACTTCGGAACTCCGTTCAGGCAATTCGGAACGCTAGCCAACCTGCCGAGTTCCGCCGTCACCTGTCGCGCACACGGCGGGGGCTTTTGCAGCGGGTCTTTGCTTGCGTGCATGGTACCCTGAGCGGCATTCTCTCTGCCGGTGTGCAGATGGCCAAGTCCGATGCGTGGGCTCGTGCCCATTCTGCATCTTCTCCTGCTACTGCTTCCACCTCGCAGTTGCTGTAGAGGACCTTTCCGATTGTCTTTTTCTGGTGATTTTCTGATATCGCCTTCTGCAGCTATACGCTAGCTCATGTAATTAATTGCTGCAGTAATGGACGTTTCCTGTTGCCTTTTCATTCGGGTGGTTTCATCATCGCCTTTTGCAGCTAGCTGACGTAACCATAGAAGGATTATATTGTAACGCAGCACAGTCGTCGGGCCGCCGCGCGCCGCGCTGCAAACTGCTTGGTAGTCTGCTGCTGATGCTGAACAATAATTCAAATTTATTTGTTTTCTGCCGCCGCGCGCTGCTGCTGCAGTGCTGCTCGACATCGTCGCCGCCTCTCCGGCCTACGCGGACGGCAAGCGCGTATTTCACCTCCCCGCACCGCTGTACAGAAGCATCACCAACCCGCAGCTACTCCCAGTCGATGCCGCGTGGCTGCATGCCCGGATCTGGGGTGGCGACGGTCCGGCTGGACGTCGCCGTGCGGTCCGGCGTGGGCCGCCGAGACGCCGCAGCGGTGGTGGCGGAGCTGTTCAAGCACTACCTATATATGCGCAACCAGTCGCCCTGCCTGGTGGACGAGCTGCAGGCGAGTGCCGGAAATCCGCTGGGTCATGCATGGACATGTAGATCCACCCGCAGCCAGGCTTGCGCATGGGTGGCTCGGCGCCCGCCTCTCCTGGAGGCGAGGAGCCCTGGGGGGGGGGGGGGGGGGGGGGGCTCTAAAAAGAAAGTGGCGCGACGATTGGCGGCATTGCTGATGGCGGTGGCAGGGGCTGGAACCCGGCCGGCGCGGCGCATAGCTCGAAGGGGCGCCGCTTTGGTGCATGCGAATTCTGGCATCGAGGAAGCTGACGAAGTGGCACAGGCAGCAGGCTTGAAAGGTTCCCCCTGCCGAGCAGTATTATGGCACAAGCGGGCATTGTAAGTCGTAGTCAGCATCGTCGTCGCCCCGTCGTACGCATCATCGTTATATACATATATACAATGTGTGTGTGTGTGTGTGTGTGTGTGTGTGTGTGTGTGTGTGTGTGTGTGTGTGTGTATTAATACCCATGTCTATATACAATATATATATTTGTGTGTGTTTATATACATGTAGATATGTTTATGTA
>VCJN01002922.1:0-29763 GCA_006384855.1 Tetraselmis striata | reverse complement strand
ACTGGCATGCCGCCCTCTGCGAAATATCTTTGCCGCTACACCCATACTTGTATACACATTTACAATACAAGCCCACTTCATCCCTTGTCGTATCCACCTAGACGCTCCTCGGCTTGCCCATTTTCTTATTTACAATATTTTCCGCCCCCACGACCTTTGTCGCATAATAATGGAAGACCGCACTCCCCGCTCCACCTCGGTTATGACAAAACATGATCCGCTCGTGCTCGTTACATAATGACGCATGGCCAAATAACTTATCCCTCGTCGGTTTCTACCAATCCGCAACTACATGCACTCCGCTTGACGCCCGCTACGGCACAAACCCGCTCACACCCGCTAACTTCTTATAACAACACGTGGACTCTGCGGATTACATTGACATCGCCAAAATACCAGATGCAGAAATACATAACTAAAAGTTAGAACTCGCCAATACCTGAGTATTAAGCATACGTAGCATATGCCAACCGTTAAACTCGCCCCAATACAGCCTGGATATCAACGTCACACATGCATATTGCTTCACAGTCAGCTTGTCAAATTCCGCCTGCCAACTCCGCTTGCCTTTTGCTATGGCAACGTCACACATATTGCTTTGCAGTCAGCTTGCCAAAGTCCGCCTGCCAACTCCTGCCAACTCCGCTTGCCTTTTACTATGCACTGCCATCCCGTATTGATTTCCACGATTCCTGGAGGCCATATCCTAACCTGAAAAGTCATAGTGATATGCTCCATGGTTATGCCCGACACAATCTTGTCCCTGTGGTTATGCTTACGCGCACTGGTCATCGTGCCATGTCCGCCGAATACCCCGCCCGCTTCCCTTGCGTATCCCATGGGTCTACTTTTTTTTGGGGCCGGGATGGAATGTTAGGGTTACCACCATAACCCTACCTGCATACCTATATCCGCACACCTATACAGTCATACTCGTACCACTCACTTTCTTATACTAACGCAACCACTACATGCAACTAAGCTGCTGATCCGCCCACACACATATGCCGCGTGCTTGCCACACGTCATGCCCTCGTCAGCCGTGATGACTCCCTGACGACTCCAAGCCTAATGCCTGCATGCGAACGGCTGCCAAGCCGATAGTTGTATAAAGCCGTGTACACCTCGGCACATTGTAACAAGATCCTTTGCTGCAAACCTTTTCCTTGTCTATGCTAAAGTCTCTCAGCTAAAGCTTACATGCTGTGAGGAGGTGGCCCTAGACATAGGTGGGGCCGGCACCGCCATGTGTTGCTCCACATGCGGTGCGGTTGCGGTTGCGGTGCGGTTCCTGACGCGACAGCTCCGTCGCACAGGTACCGGCACCGGCACCCCACGCCTGCTGCGCTTACCACCAACCGGCATGTTTCCTTTGGGAGGCGGTTCATCCGCGTCGGAGGTGAGCGGCGGTGCCGGTGTGGGTGTGGATACTGCGCGGCCATTAGGGCTCCCGCCGCCCGCCGCGCCGCCGACCCACGCCGCGGCGTGTGCTGCGCCCCACATAGTCGCCTCGAATATATTATACATGACGCGGGGAGGGGGGGGGGGGGGGGGGGGGGGGGAGTCGTGCGTTCCGTATATCGGCGGAACGGCGTGCGAAGCTGCGGCTGGCGAAGGTGGTGGAAGTAAGCGTGGCGGCGTCGGCGGCGTAGTACTGTGCGTGCATGCGTGCGCAACCCGGCGGCAGCAAGCGCCGGACTCGGCGTGTGCCGGCGGCAGAGCTACGAAGCCATGGACACGGTACGGGATGCCAAGTTTGGCTAAGCAACTGCCGAGGCTGGCGGCTTAACCCCCATGTCCGGCGGTTGAGGGACGGAAAGTGCGTAGAAGTTGATCGGCAAAGCGGGCATATAAGCCTGGCTGTGCTAGGTTCCTATTAAGTAATGGCGGCTTGTTCTAAGTAATTCGTAGGGGTGGACCATGCAGCGCAGGTAGGGGGCGGTATAAATGAGGCCGGGAACATATACTGCTCCACGAAACGACACTGTCGCACGTGTAGTTGAATAGACCCCCCCCCCCCCCCCCCCACCCCCCGCCGGGTCGGCCCGCCGACCCGCCACGGCATGTAATATCTGTCATGCATCGCCGGGGTATGTGTGAGTGAATGCCCCGCTTCCCGCCCCCCCCCCCATTTACACTTGTGCACTCATTAAGTTTGGGCTGGTTTCGGAGCAGTACATCTACGTATGTATATACATACAATGGAACGTAGGACTTGCGCGGAAAGAGGCGGGGCTGGCGGAGTGCATTGGGGGTGCGTAGAGTAGTAGCGTGTTGGTGAGATTCGGGGTGCATCGGACGCCGAATGCCCACCCACCCGGCGTAAAAGACGCGTAATAATATTCACACTATATTAACACACAAAAATGTGTGAAAACCGGACATTCCGTGCCGGATGGATGGGAATACGGCGTCTGATGCAGCCAACACCCCAGGGACACGCTATTTTATGCACCGCCAATGCACTCCGCCAGCACCGCCTCATTCTCTGTCGGTTTCGAAAACGCCTTCACATCATCCACCGCTAATTGCAATTGCCACCGTGTAATGTTGTCACGATGTGCGCACACAACAACACTTACTACCGGTTCCGACGCGGATGGAGGCGGGGCATGCGGAGTGCACTGGCGGTGCACAGACTAGTGTGCTGCAACTAATTGGGGTGCATCGGACGCCGGACGCCCACCCACCCGGCGTAAAAGACGCGTAATATTCACACTATATTAACACACAAATGTGTGAAAACCGGACATTCCGTGCCGGATGGATGGGAATACGGCGTCTGATGCGGCCAAAACCCCAGCAACACGCTATTTTATGCACCGCCAAGGCACTCCGCCAGCACCGCCTCATTCTCTGTCGGTTTCGAAAACGCCTTCACATCATCCACCGCTAATTGCAATTGCCACCGTGTAATGTTGTCACGATGTGCGCACACAACAACACTTACTACCGGTTCCGACGCGGATGGAGGCGGGGCATGCGGAGTGCACTGGCGGTGCACTGGCTAGTGTGATGCAAATAATTGGGGTGCATCGGACACCGGACACCCACCCACCCGGCGTAAAAGACGCGTAATATTCACACTATATTACCACACAAATGTGTGAAAACCGGACATTCCGTGCCGGATGGATGGGAATACGGCGTCTGATGCGGCCAAAACCCCAGGGACACGCTATTCTATGCACCGTCAATGCACTCCGCCAGCACCGCCTCATTCTCTGTCGGTTTCGAAAACGCCTTCACATCATCCACCGCTAATTGCAATTGCCACCGTGTAATGTTGTCACTATGTGCGCACACAACAACACTTACTACCAGTTCCGACGCGGATGGAGGCGGGGCATGCGGAGTGCACTGGCGGTGCACAGACTAGTGTGCTGCAAATAATTGGGGTGCATCGGACGCCGGACGCCCATCCACCCGGCGTAAAAGACGCGTAATAATATTCACACTATATTAACACACAAATGTGTGAAAACCGGGCATTCCGTGCCGGATGGATGGGAATACGGCGTTTGATGCAGCCAAAACCCCAGGGACACGCTATTCTATGCACCCATATGGTATGCATACCGCCGATGCACTCCATCCGTAACTAACCCCCGCCTCATTCCCAATCGTACGTGCTTGTGCACACGCACGGAATGCTTGCACTGCTCCGAAACCACTGTCACATACCCCGCTCATTGGGTACCGATTGCGGCGCATGCACGGCTAGATATTTGTTTACATAAACCCGGGGGGGGGGGGGGGGGGGGGGGGCACAGCGGTGTCCCGCTACTCAACCTGCATTGGATTAGGGCGGCGATTGCAAACAAGACGAGGACGCGCGCATGAACTGCTCCGAAACCATGCGATGTGCCCGGTGACCTCCATATCCAATAGCAAGTAATAAGGACAGGACCCCCCCCCCCCCCGCCAAAGTGGAGGAAGTGCAGGAGTACAACCGGAGCATGACGTGATCCATTGTCGCTTATTTACATGCACGGGCGATGCTGCCAGACCCGATCGTCTACGGCGGGATGGAGGCGGCAGCGGCAGCGGCAGGAGCCGCAGCCTCAACTACAACCCGCAGCTCCTTCGCTCTGGCATGGATGCTGGCGTAGTCCTCGTCACTGTACAAATGGTTTGGCAACACAGCATGTTCCCCAAAGTGGGCCACATACTGCGCCGCCAACTCGTGGTTGCGTTTCTCCGCAGCATCACTGCGGGGGGTGATGGGTGGGTACAGTGCCTCGTTGTAGGCTGCCAGGAACGGCGTGTACTGGGTAGGGTCGTCCGCACGGCCGCAGCCAGGCAGTCCCAGAAGGTGCCCCTGCCCGTACAAGCGGACATTGCCACGCCCCTGACACTTGAGACAGGGTTCACCGCCGGGCTGGTCTACTGGGGCGCCCGCGGGCCCGCGGTGCGTCGTGTCCGACCCAAACATGTACCCATGGTATTGTTCCATGTAGGGCTTGTTCTCCTCGGGGACACCCATGCCACGCTCCAAGTCCTCCAGGGGCTGCATCAAGTTCTTGTGGCTCGTGATGAAGTTGGCAGCTTCCGGATCTGTCTCCGCCACCGTCCGGTCCGTGAGGCGGTGATTCTCGTGGCCCTTTTCATGTCAACACATGGATGGCACTCAGTCCCCGCCCCCGCCCCCGCTCCCGCCACCGGCCTGGGGGGGCGGGGGGGGGGGGGGGGGGGCGCACCCGGTACCGAATGTGCTTCACGGCATCTGTGAAGCTCACTTCTGGCCCGCGGTACACCTCAGTGGGGCGGCAGTGGCACGTGCATGCAAGGATGGCCTGCAGATTTGGAGCCTGCCCATCAATGTAGGTGATCTGAGCGGGGGCATCCGCCGGGGTGAACAGCAACGCGATCACCGGCCACGACCAAAACCCTGGTGCTAGCTCGCCGGCCTTCTTGGCACCAGCCACGAAAGCGCGCCGCAATTCCAGCAAGGCGGCAAACAAGGTCTTCCTGCAAGGCACACGCTCAGAATAAGCGACGCACGGGTCAGGGGTTGAAGGGAGCGGGGGGGGGAGGGGGGGGGGGGGAAGGCACCTCTTCATCTGCGTCTGGTGCCTTCTGCCGACCAAGGTCTCTGGCGCACTCCTTGCCCAATGCCACAGCTTCCACGGGTCGACTTTGCCCTCCTTTTCACCGACGTACGGCATCACCTGCGTGTGCTCCGCAATGTCCAACATGTCTTCCGGGGGCAGGATGACCTGTCGGTGTCAGGGGCACACACACGTCAAGCCAAGGCGGGCATCGGCAGCAGCAAGGCATCATGTTTATACGCGGGGGGGGGGGGGGGGGTTGCACCTGGATGCGCCCGCCCTGAATGCCAAAGCCCATTTCGCTCCATTGCTTGCTTGGCATGTTGACCAGACACTCCATCGCCATCTCCAGCAAGGTCTTCTGGGCGTCACTCAGGTCCAACTTAAACGGCGTGGGCTGGCCCGATTGCAACTGCTTGTTGCCGATGAAACGCGCCCGCATGGCTTGGCTGGGAGATATCAGCTCCATTGGGGTGCCACCTTCATGCACGGCGGGTGGCACGCTCGAAGAACCTCCCGCTCCTTTCAGCCTCTTGGTAGACTTGCGCCGCTGACCAGCTTCAACCGCCACGCACCGTTTGCACTTCGAGGTACGCCGATTGCCGCTGGCGGTATTGAACGCGGCCGCTGCAAAGAACACACCATCTGGAGCATGGAGGATGCCCGTGCATCCCTTCATGCGAACCTCCCGTACCGGCCTCACCGCCAGCTCCGGTGCTTTCCCCGCGGCCGCCTCCTGCTGGACGAGGCCTGACGGATCCTGGTTCAGGACTGTTTCCACTAGCGCCACTGTCGCCCCCATGGAGACAGACTTCCAGCCTCGCACCTGCGGGTTGCATGGCCCACGCCCGCGCTCACCCCCCACTGTGTGTCAGCGCTGCATGCTACTTGCCAAGTGCTGCATGCCAAGAGGTAGGGGCGGGGGGGCGGACCTGGGCAATGCGCCTTGCAGCCCAGGGCGTGAACGGTCACAGGCCATCCTCGGGCTTGCCCACCCGCGCACACAAGTCTATGGGGACGATGTCCGTGTCAGTAGGAGCACGGATGACGCCGTCCTGGGCACTCCGTTGCTGCACAACGTTGTTGCGAAAGCTTTCCAGGGCTTCCGTGCTGAATTCTCTGCACGTCCCCGCGCTCAACAGTGCAGCACGACGCTCGTCCTCGGGCTTCAACTTCAGCAAGCAGTAGATGAAGAACAGCACCCGCCACCCGCAGGTCCAAATGTCATCATGTACCTGCTCCTCCGCCACGGGGATAGTGCGAGCCTCCGCCTCCGCTACTCCCAGGAGGTGTGTCACGTTCTCCCAGCACAAGCCGGCAGCTGCAGGCACCCCCGGATCAGGCGACTTCATCATCCGGGTCACGAACTCACGGAACATGGACATGATCAGCCTGTGCTGCGAGTTGGTTTCTTTCATCATAGAGTCGAAGACTAGGGGCTCGGTTTCCGCAGCGTCCACCACCAAGGCAGTGAGGTGGTTGGAGACACAGACCGGAATCACGAAGGTGCGTACGTCCGATAAGGGCTGGGCCGCCGGGGGAGGGTTCTGGAAGCAACGGGCCCGCCGGAAGGCTGCCTGCTGTGCTCGCACGTCCATCTCCCACTGCCCAATGATATCGCCCTCTCCCAACAACTTCCTGCGCAGATAGGCCTCGTTCCCGGACACCATGCTCAGAACCACGACGTTTGTACTCCCTTCCGCTCCGCCGCGTCCTTCGCTGAACCCAACCAGGTCTCGTGCGATGTGCGACAACAAACCCACCTCTAGCAGTCCGGGAGCGTTCAGTTCCGGGTCTGACGTTGGGTCCACATTAGGGAACTTTCTCAGCAAGGCCTTCGCGGCGTCTTCTCCGAGAAGCCTCCACAGCTCCAGGCGTACGGGGTCATAGGTACCACCATTCTCTAGCCACCGCTCGAGGTAGGCTTGCAACCTCGTCGTCGCATCTTCCTCAGCGAGGAGCTCGGGGGAACTAACACTGTTTGACATGGCGGCAGGTTTATGGTTGGGGGGGGGGGGGGGGGGGGGGGGTCTTGGGTGCCCACGCACGGGGATTTGCGGCGCTGGGTGGAGCGGCGGACACTCACCCGTTCCCCCCTACATGTCGTGCACACCGCTGCTGCACACCGCTGCTGCACACCGGTGCGCATATTCGTCGCGCACATATACACGCGCGCCCTACCGCATATATTATCCCGGATTCACTCGGTGAAACCACGTATTCATAACGCCGTGCTGCTTCAACAATATACACTGCGAAATTACCCCGACACAATGCCGCACCGACTAGCCCTTCAAAATACATGCATACCAATAGTAGTGGCGCGCTGCTCCTCGCCTCCGCTGTGTCGTTGACTGCCCCGGAAGGCGGTCGTCGACTGGGTGTTAGTTTCTCCACCTCGCCCCCCCCCCCCCCCCCCCCCCCGCTTTCACCGCTCACAGCGCCATGGCAGACCTCGTCTCCCGGGCAAAAGCCATCGTTATCACAAAGAAAACCCGTGCAGAGGTGCCCTTATGCCTGGTGTTCGCGGCGCAGTCCGTGGAGACAATGGTTGCCCACGCGGCAAAGTCGCAACCAGCAGATCTGCGGGTCTACCCCTCCGAAGACGACGCCAGGAAGGGTTCCTTGGGCGCACCTCTGCATGAGTTTGCAGCCCGGCTTAGGAACCAATCCGGCGGGGGGCCGCTGCGACAACAACTCGAGGCCGCGCAGTACACGCTGCCAGAGGGGGTGCTGGCCTTCTATGTCACGCCCGCAGATTGCACCGGCATCACGGACCCCTCCAGCGCTGCTGGGGCTGCCTCGTCCTCCTCAACAAGGTCGCGCGCCAGCACCGACACCATCACTGTCATGCGTGCAGAGATCCAGGCCGTATGGCCACGAGATGATGACGACGTGTACTTGCCGGTGCAAGGTGCGTTGGGCGAGGTTGTTGCCCCTGACTGGGCGGCGGGCCTTGTTGTCTCGCGTGTCCGCGCCGCCGGCATCGAGGGGGACGAGAAAGACATGAAGAAACGCGTGACAAGGTGGGCACGCAACAAAACACTCCACCCACCACAGAAGCACGCACCTACTCGTGGCTAACTTGTGCCGCGCGCAGGTTCGTCCGGGAGCGCCGTAAGGCCCACCTAAACGCCAAGGCTTCCACAGTGCCAGCGGCGCAACTCGTGGTGGCCGAGGAGGCCGCGTCCTCAGCCGCTTGGAGGCGAAACGATTGTGGCTGGTTGTGGGCGTCCGGGCACAGAGGGCGTCCCGACGCCAAGGCAATGAAGCTCATGGCGGCGTCGTCGACGGCACAGCCTCCCGGGGTGGTGAAGACACTGACGGCCGCCGTTCTCCCTCCGGACGCGCCGCTGCCCCGCCCACCCCTAACTGAGAAGGAGCTGTGCTGGATGAACGCCGCCGACAAGAAGCAGTCGGACGCCGACAAGAAGCGGAAGAGGCCAGTGAAGAAGCGCCCAGGTAAGAAACTGACGGTCGCGGAGTCGGAGGTGGAGTCGGAGTCGGAGGCGGAGGCGGAGGCAGCGAGGTCGAGGCGGGTCCCCCGGGCACGCAAGAACAAGAACAAGCAGTAGCTTCCCCCCCCCCCCCCCTCCCCCCAAGGCGGGAGCGGCTCCCGCCTTGGCGGCGGGGGGGGGGGGGGGGGGGGGGCGGGCGTGGTCCCCCCGCCCCCGCACCCCCCCCCCCCCCCCCCCGGGCCACATTCCCCGATGGCAGTTGTCGCGAATATTGTAATTCAATCATTCTTCGGCAAACCGCTGCCTGCCCCCCCCCCCCTCCCCTCCCCCCCCCTCGCAAATATTTATGTAACGTGAGCACTCTTTGGCAAAATATGGCAGCCAAACCGCCCGTCTGATGACCTTGGCAGATGGCAGGCCCCTAGCCGAATAGTACGGCTGCGATTTGCGCTCCCATGTACTAATAGTCGTAGTTATCCACAGGACGACTCGTCATCGCGCCCGGGTTCGTACTGGATACCCGGTACCGGCTTAATAAATATATCGCGTACTACCCGGTACTACACGGACAACCTCGCACCTTATACTTCAGTGCCATGTAACACATCACACGTCATGTACGACTACCACAATGATTACAAAAAGGATTTATCGCCCGCCGGCAATAACGCCGGATGTACTCGCACGTAACTGGATGGACATGCCGCCACCAGCAGCAGCTTTCACGGATAATAGTGGTACCGGTACGGTAGTGCTTCGTCACCCGTATGTCACATCTGAATCTCACAGTGCGCGGGTGATGTAAATGAGTACATATGGTGCACATATCACACAATGACACTGCACTACTAGTTGCTGCTAGCAACATTAGAGACAGTGTAATTGATAATTACATTGCAACCTTGTCCATTAGTATGAGCACTGTGCAGTAGCGGCAGCAGCAGCAACAACGGCAACATCAGCAACACGGCGATGGCGAGGGCGGGGGCGCGATGTCTCGAAGTGGGCCCTTTTGTCTCGGCTTCGTATTGTGCCACGCCGCATCCCGCACTGCCAACCTCCCTTGTATGTCGCCCAACATGGAGTGCTCAAACCACTGTAGCAGCGCCCCGGGGCACCGCAGTGTACTTGACTCCGTTCCGCATAGTCTTCAGCTCCAGCAACGTGGAATTCAAGCTCTGGAATCACAGCTCCCGGTCACGACGTTGAACGCCGGAGGGAGAGCTCTGAGTCCGGCACCGGGTCCTTGAGTTCATCCATGCGTACGGTGTTGCCAAGAGGCGCTGGATGTTGGAACAAGTCATCCACCTTCCGGCTTGCAGCGAAACCCAAGTCGTGAACACGGTGATCGCGGAAGGCGTCTCCGATAGCGTCGTGATGTACACGCATGGACCGTCTCCATGCGCCGGGAGGTTCATGAGCGCGTGGCCATAGAGGTCGGCAGTGACGGGGTTGTGCTCTGCCGAGGGCAGAATGATCTAGCTCCCTTCCACCGGGGCTAGGCATGGGCTAGGCAGAAAGAAGTACCCGGCAACGACCTCCCGCAACCCCTGCGGAGTCATGATCGTCCGCGCGGTGGGGATGGCCACCGTGCACATGCCCGATGCCGCGTCGATATGGTTGAACAATATCCGTTCCCTATGACAAGGAAGCGCACACCTCATTTTGAAGCCGAGAGTTGTTAGCCTAGAGATGCTATCATCTTCGATGCCCGCACGCACGCCCGCCGTGCGCGGGTTCGATTCGCCATGGGCATATTTCCTCGTAATGAGGCGGGCCCGCCGCGCGCGAACCACGGTGCGCGGAGTTATCGCGGACTGCGCGGGCGCGGGTGAGACTACCGGTAAGTACCGCGCACACAGTTTACAGCCTCACTATGACATTATGCCTTGCGCGCGTATACTTCGACTGTTGCGCATTTTCTTGCTAACCGGCAATTTCCGTTTTTTTCGGGGCGCACTAGCAGGCGCGTATCGTTGGTTTTCGAAGCGCATACGCCAAGCGCGGCCATGGGCTCGCGACGCAAGATAGCCGCAACATGACTCGCATGTTTTTAGAGTAGGGCATAGGAATACCCTAGATAACCATAGATGTACATTCGATGTAACGGATTTGCATCTGGCAAGATGTAGCATTTCACCAATGCTAGATGTAAATGCGTACATGTCCAACAAACGCCATCGCATTAATTGTGCTAATACTAGGGGCGGCTAGCTCGAGGGAAGATGAGGATATATGCCCACAGGGCGGCAATCAGTTTGGCGACATGTGGCGTGCAGCGTGCGCACGGATTAAGACCCACCCGTTCATTACTTTTGAGGCCTGTAGTACAATTTCTGGATTAATGGATCGCTTCTCTAAACGGTCTATTTCCCCGACTTCGGAGCTGTGGTGACAGTGGCGGCGATTTGTTTTTGGGAAGAAGCGGCACGGCCGCGCGCGTCGCGCTCTCCGCTCAGCATGCGGCGTTACGAATAATTCAACTAACAATTGCAACGCCTCTCGACAGCTGCTGCGACAGCTCAACCAGTTGAAGAAGCGTTGTTCGCCAACGGGCAAAAAACCGCAGGAGCGACGGAGAGATCAAGCGACACTAGGTCAAGGTGTAGTGGGCCGCGGGCGGGGTCGTAGGAGCCTCGGCTACCCCACTACAAATAGTTTGGAGGTCTGCAAGATCCGGCTTAGTTCCGGTGTTTGAATCGTTGAGATATCGACAAGAAACGTCTCGCCTCTACCCCTTGTGGGACCCCTCACCACTGCCGGCCGTATCGTGGCGCCCATCCCGAGTCGCCGACAGGGACGGAGGGGCACGATCACCTGGGAACCCCAGCAACGCGGGTGGCCAAGTTGCGCTGTGTGGGACGAGTCTGACACTCCGTGATAGATTAGCGGCGCCGTTTGCTAAGCGTTGCCGAAGGGCACACGGATCTCTTCGTGGGCTGCAGCAGGGAACGACGCAGCGCCGAGCTGCCCATGCTGGCTTGTCACCTCGTGGAACGAGAGCATGCGGCGGTAGCGCTGAACTCAGTCTACCAGACATGCTATATGACAATGTATGACAGCCCGGGGTGCGTATTCCGGGCAACGACCTGCCGCCGGCTCGGTGGGGCGCACCGTATTAATAGGATGGCAGGAGGTGCACCCCTCTCGCTCTCGTCTTGACTACACCCGCTCTCGCTTCCATCATCTATGCCCGCAGGCACCATGACTCGCATAGCGCGAGTTGATCGACATGGGCGAATAAGGGGCGCTCACCTTGGAGCCCCACCAAGGTTGAAGACTGAGATGCGCGTGCGGGAGTGGATGAGCACACCGCACGACCGAGTTGCTGCGCCGCCTTCAAAACGTCGCAGAAGTACTCCGTGACCCCGCAAGCTACCGTTCGCGCCTCTAGCCACAGAGCTGTGTCGATCGCCGCAAATTGACATCGACTGACACCCCAACCATCGAGCCACACCCGGCGATTAGTGCACTGAAGCGCATGTGAGCCCATGTTGGCATCGGTGGTATAGGTCAGCGAGTGATGAGCGGCCGTAGTAACCTCGTACCGGTGGTACCGTTGCGCCGCGCACGACCGCGATGCGTACGCCTACACCGACAAATGGGGATTGGCAACTGGTCGCGCTACTAGTGATGCCCCGCCATGCGCAGCGCGTTCACACCGCATGCTTGCGAGGCGCTAGGGCACGTTACGCTCCAGCAAGGTGCCGGGCATACGCACCCGCGGATCCCTGCATGGGGGGAGGAGGGGGGAGGGGGGGGCTCTTTTCGTACCGAGACCTAGCTTACCGGCCGCGGGTCGCGCGCTGATGTTCCTGACGCCTCAACGAGCAACGCAACTGCGTATACATGTACTGGTACAAGTAAGCGTTGGCGTACACCTAGCAGGAGCAGCTAGTGTTGTCCCGGACACCGCCGGTGTCAACGACGTAAACCTCAATCAGCACTGAGTAGCAACCGAAGTAACCTCGTACATACCGCCGCATGACACACGATCGCGTGTATATATTGCATGTGCGCCCACACGACGGACGATATGTGGAGTTTATGTACACGCGGGCATGCGTTGCGGGACCCGCGAGCGAGGCGCTATTTCTCGTTGCGCGCCGGCAACGTATTTGAGACGCTGCAAGGGTTTTACTTTGGTCCTTGGCGGGAACGAAAACAAAAACGATATTCGAAAAGCACATATTCCGTAACGGTATTTTCGTGTTTACCTTACGCTGACGATGATGATTAGCGACTACATGTGCTGACGATACTTACGAAAAATTACCTACGCTGATATTAAAATTGCGATACTTACGTAACCTTGACGCAATGTTGCACTTTATGTTTATATTATTGCAGGGTATCCTCGAGCTCCTGTTCGCCGGCGGAGCTCATCCGCATATGGTGCGCGCGCGCCGCGTTCGCTAGTTGGCTTGGCGAGTGACGGCCCGCGCGCGCGATCGGACAGTCGCTACTTGCCGCCGCCGCCAATTTAGACGCCGACAAATGGCAAGCTGCGCCACCATTGTCAGCAACTTATTTGTCAGGACACACCGCTGCCAACGCAATATCCACGAGCCTACCACAGGCTTTAAAGCAACAAGAGCCTTCCGCAAGGCGTCGACACCGGTTCGCCGCTCAGTAATCAGCACAGCCGGCAAGATGTCGAGCGGGCTTTGGGTGAGAGTTTTCCCCGCCTGTCGCACTGCAAGGTCTGCACCCGGCGGCGCTCGGTCGACTCCGGCGCTCCGTCGACTCCGTCACGTCGACTCGCCACCCTCGCACGTCGCGGTGACAATCCGCCGCCCTGCTGACGAACGCGAAGAGCACGGCGCTACCGCAATGAATAGTATCCGGCAGAAGATTATATATCGTACATCGATGCAGCACTTGTACGAGGGGAGAATGGCGTGGGCGGGGGGGGGGGGGGGGGGGGGGGGCTAGGCGACTGCTGTTGATGCAGTCGCTATGGACCCCCACCACTTCTCTTGGACGCGGCTTTTTCGCTTGTAGACTTTATCGACAATCCATGGTGTCAACATCCCGGCGAGCGTGATGAGGCGCAAGTGGCCCCCACCATGCGATGACACCGACCGCTGCGCCGCCTCTTTACCGCTCCCTACTCCCGCTGCAGTACACTGCCGCCTCCTTTGCCGTGCGCCTGACAGCTTTTGGGTGATCGCTGTTCCGCCTGCTTTGAGTACAGCTGGAGGAGGAGCTGGAGCCGGATCTCAAATGGATGATCCAGATCGACCAGATTATGCACAGCGGACAGAGCGAGTTCCAGAAAGTGGAGCTTGTGCGCAGCCTACGCTTCGGCAAGGTACGCATTGCAGGCAGCGTGGATGCGTGTGCTTTGCGACCATCTGCAGATGCAGGCCAATGCACAACGCAAGAGCAGAAGCTTCAGTGTTTGTAGAATGAAATTGGAAAACTTGTCGGTGTGTGCAGCTCCTTGTGCTGGATGGAAAGGCGCAGAGCGCTGAGTTTGATGAGGCGGTGTACCATGAACTGCTGGTCCATCCAGCCCTCCTGCATCACCCGAATCCCAAGACTGTCTTCATCTGCGGTGGTGAGCGCCGCCCTGACTTGGCGTGATGGGGCTCAGCAGCAACATATCGAACGGTGCGACCTTCAGGCATATTCACAATGGGTACTCAATGACGTCCAGGTGGGGAAGGCTCTACTGCCAGGGAGGTCCTGCGGCACAAGAGCGTGGAGAAGTGCGTGATGGTGGACATCGACAAGGTGCGTTGAGACACTTGGTATTCAATTCAGTGATAGGTAATCTGACTAAGGTAATCTGATAGGTATTCTGACTTCAGCGTTCATCAGCATGAGGCAGCAGCACGCTGCGCCCACCTGACGGAAGCCCCCTGTGATGTGCCCATCAATAGGTTGTGTGCGATTTCTGCAAGTCCAACCTGGAGGTGAACAAGGCTGCCTTCGACGACCCGCGCCTGGAGCTCATCATTGACGACGCCAAGGCTCAGCTGGAGGTTGGTGCCTGCCGCAGGCTTGCTTCTGTGCACAGCATGGGCTGCCGCACGGGTGCCGAGTGCTGAGCGCTGCTGATCTGTGATCTGTGACCAGAACTACCCCGGAGGGTTTGACGTCATCATCGGCGACCTAGCGGATCCCTGTCAGCTGCGGGCCGTGCTACCACCTGTACACGGATGTGAGCGAAGCCGCTGCATCCCCGGCTGAATGTATGTTGCTGCTCGCCCATGCGACTGCATGGCGGTACGCTGACACAGTGTGGCTGACCTGGTGGCGCAGGAGTTCTACCGCGATGTGATCCTGAAGAAGCTCAACCCCGGGGGTATCTTTGTGACGCAGAGCGCTGCTGCCGGCGTTCTCAGTCACACCCAGGTCGGCCTGCTGCTGCCTGCGGAATTCCCCTGCACTACCCGGTCCATCTGCGGCTCTCGATCTCGACATCCTGGAGAAGCTTCATGCCTGACATGGTACGTATCGGCTTTTTTTGCTGCCCTGCTGACGTGTGGGACCGTGGCAGGTGTTCACACCGGTGAATAAGACACTGAAGGCAGTGTTCCCTACTGTGGTTCCGTACGCCGCACACGTGCCCTCCTTCTGTGACACATGGGTGAGCTCCACGCCCTCTGCCCTTTAAATTCGGCACAGTGGGGCACCGCGGCGCACATGCGGGTTGCATCCCACCTGCCAGATCAGGATCTCACTGGTACCCATCAGCGCTGCGGTCTGATGCGCATGGGGCTTCCTTTGTGCGCTTCAGGGCTGGAACATGAGCTTCTCTAGCCCTGACACCAAGGTGCTGAACGCTGATGAGATGGAGGCGCGTCTCAAGGAGCGCGTGAACGGAGACACCCAGGTGAGGAGCCCACATAGGCGTGTGCGTGCTGGCCGTGTGCGCTTTTTGTCTTTGTCCGGCCATTGAAACACACCGGTTGGCCGCCCCGTCTGCAGTTCCTGGATGGCGACGCATGGGTTGGCGCCAAGGGGCTGAACAAAATTGTGAAGAAGGGGCTGGAGGCGGAGACTCGGGTACTGACAAAGGACAGCCACGCCTTCCTGCATGGGACTGGCGTCAAGTCCCTTGTGTAATTCACCTAGCGATCCCGCGGCAAGGAGTTTGGCACGCGATGCCTTGTGTGTTCGCCTGTTCTGCAAAGAAATGACTTTTCCACACCCACATTGTATATGCAGACATCCGGTGGGTTGAAGCGTTTCCTCCCTTTCATGTCCAGCGGGTGTGACGGACAAGCATGACACTGCGGTCACAATGCTTACATCACTTGTCAGTATGTGCGGGGTTCGTGGAATATACATATATTGCGTGGCTGGTCTTTCTCCCATGTGGTGAGAACAATTTTCCTTTCGTATGTCATAATTCCTCACGCAATCATTCCCTTCCTAGCGTTCGGGTTTGCATGTGTGACAGGATAACTTTCAATAACTGTGTGGCAATATGAATAGCGTTTTCTAGAGTGCCAGAGCAACCAAACTGCAACAGTTGATCGGCGCCTCAATTGGAATCGCAATTGCTCGTGGTTGGTTACGACATACTGCTCAGGTGCTGCTGTTACTATGTGCCTGAGATGAGGTGCACAAAGCTGGAAGCCCGCGCCAGTTTGTAGCCATACCCACCCGGCAGCGCGTCCTACATTGCCGCCCTTGTCATTCCAACACCACACTCCGCACGCAGGAAACAGCTATTGTTGGAAGATAAAGCCTGCTGAGATGCCACTGGTGTTGCTGTTATTAAAGTAACACATGTTTAGGTTGTCCTACAAACCCCAACGGTGCCTGCATGCCGACGGCGGGAGAGCGCGCATTTGTGAATGTGTTCCACGACGATAGAGCTAGCTCTTGTTCTTGCAGCCGTACACATAGGGCACATTTACAGCAGCCCACAAAAGTCTGCATGTTTTTTATGGGTTTGATTTGGGTTTGGTCGCTTTTAGTCGGTAAACCCACGCATATTCTACGCCGTTGCAGCCATTGCGAGGATAACCATGAAAGAGCGTGCACATGGTGTGCCAGGGCCAATGCGACGGCACGCGCGGCGCCTGATATGCTGCACTACCAGTGTAACAAGTGCTGCACGGCTGGGATGTGAACGGTTTGAGGGCACGGCACACCGACATTTGGACATAAAGAACCGGCGGGTTTTTCTCCCATGGTCGCCAAGGTACATGCATTAGCCACCTAACCCATGCCGCGCGGCGCATGGTATGGAGTCTGTAGTCAGCTAGCAGGTTGCATGCGACTGGCTTTTCGCCCTGCAAGAAGCAGTAATATAGCAATCACGTTTTAATTCACAACATTCCGGCGTTTTATCAGACTGGGCTGTAAATTCGTGCGATGAAAAGCCCCGGACCTGCGCTTTCCAACGCACTTACCTACAGCCCAAGCTGATAAAACGTAGAGCTGATATGGCATGTCAAAGTTACCCACCTGTTCTGGTATCCCAGCCAGCCCACTCACTGTGGGTGGAGGCGCGTGATGGGGGCATGTATAAATCCCTTCCACGCAAGCTCCCAGGCGCGAGGACTTCTTGGATAGGTCTCCACGTCGCGCGGACCCCGTCATCATTCTGGCTTTTCCCCTTGCATGATGGATGACATGTGTTACAATATGTGCGCAGACCTGTGCTGCAGTGGCAACATTGTTGTCGAGGGGGCCAGCCCGCGGTTAGCCTACGGTGCGGGCGGTATAAGCATGCACCTATGGAATCGCAGGCACTTTTTGTGTGCTACTTTCGCCCAGCGAGGCGCGGCCAACGGCGCTTATCTTGCAGCTTGGAAAGTTGTGGACTGATTGGCCCCATCACGATGACGGCATTGCTGGCACACTCTCATGGAAATGCCATGAATTGCATCGGTAGCGTGCATGGATTGGGCTCAATCTCGGTGGTATTAAAGCGCATGCATACGTCCACCCACCAGTGGCAGCGCGCGGACATTTGCGACGGATGATAGCTACGCCGCCAACAAGTTGCCCCCTTTTCATCACCTGTTTTTTCTATGGTTTTAGCCATGTGCCAAACACAGGCATTGCCGAAGAACAATTCTAGAAGAGCGATAACCGGAAGAAACGGCTGCCTCCTTGGAGTAGGAGGCTTGCATACACTGGATTACAAGGCTCCATGGCCCCATGGCTCCATGGCTTGGGCACAAAGGCGAGGATACGTGCGAATTTCTATGTGCAGAGATTTTTGTGGACTGGTTTACTTCGTGCCATGAAAAAATCGCGCCTCGTGATAGTGGGTTATCAATGCATCACTAACCCTGAACATCGACACGCGCACATATGGCTTTTACATCGAAAGCACGACAAACGCCACTTAGGGCTGTCCCCACGTATGATGTCATGTTCACATAAGGCACATGGAAGGGCGAGACCGGAAACGAAAGGCGAGAGCCGACGTCCTTCGCGATCCGCGTTCGCTGTGTTCACGATATGGGCATCCATGTTCGTCAAGGGGTGGACGACTTGTTTCAGAAAGTGATGCATCCATATGCAACACTGTACCCATGGATGAACTGAAGGTCCTGGTGCATACGCGGAAGCTCTCCCTCCCGGTGTTCAACTTCGTGACCGGGAGCTATGATTCCCGGAGCTTGAAGCCCGCGCACTGCGATGGAGTTCAAGGCCATGCGCGGTATGGGGCCAAGTACAATGCAGTACCCCGGGCCATAGCCGTGGATCGATTTTAGCACACCTAATTGGGAGGCATGCAAGGGGGGCTGGCAATGCGGGATGCGGCGTGGCACAACACGGTGCCGGGACAAAAGGCCCCACTTCGAGACACCTTGGACATGTCGGCGCACACGGGCATGGTATTCAGCACAAAAAGATGAGGTAAGCAAGGGGGTGCGCCGCACAATGCGCGACGTCGCATGCTTGGCCGCGGATCGGGGCGCCCTCTCGTCGCAAGGCACTCGGTGCACCACCCAGGCTCACCAAGAGGCCTTACTCGCAAAATATTTCCTCGGGGTTCTGAGCTTGGTGGCGGCTCGAGAGCGTGCTGACTCATTAGACGGCGTAGATTCGTCCGCCATCCCGTTGCCGAAGCTGCCCAGCGCGTCCGCGGATCGCCCTCGCACACACATGCACGCGTGGCCCGGACTCTCAACCGGGCGCGCGTCACTCGTCCATCCCGCCTCGTGCGAGTTGCGGGCCGCTTTAAAGCGGCTTGTGTTGATTTCGAAGTATATTGCTTCTAGCATTGGATTTTCTTACTAGTGTCCTTAAGTAATTCACAAGAGCACTTGCTACTGAGGCGCGCATGAATCATCCACCCCGCATACAAGTATACAACGATTGTTACATGTTACATTGTTACATGTTACAACGATTACAACGAGACATGGCGCCGCACCATCATCCAATGCCACATCGAGTATTCTCCTCTCCACCCTGTCATCTCTGCGCTCCTGACCTCCATGTCTACGGATTTATTTTTTTGTAGTGGACGATCGATCCGCCCATTTGCGGTCGGAGGATGACGTGCAACGAACAAGGCGCACCGTCGGGCATGACATCCTTCTGCATCGGGATTCACCCCTAGATAGACGAGTGCGACAACACGCTTGAAGACACCAAGGGGGGGGGGGCGCTTCAACTCCGACGATGGATATTTGGTGGGTATGCCGGAGCACGTTTGGCCAGCCCTTCATGTCTTCCGCACGACCATCAAGGCGTCCGTGGGCCTTGATGTGCGCTTCGACAAAATGCATGCGTACAGTCGTGCGGACATGGAGGCCGCCCGGCGCGATGCCCCGGCCGACATTGAGTGGCCCGAGCTTGAAGGCCACCACGGCATCCGGTTCCTCAACGTGCCGCTCCGATCGCCAGGGTACATGCATGTCTACATGTGGGCAAGGCGGAGGAGCTACACGAGGAGGTGGACGCCACCTTGAGCAAGCTCATGTCTACCAAGGCCAGTCGTCGGTACACCCATGTCTTGCATAACCACGCATGTCCCTCCTCAAGCATTGCATGTGACACACGGGTGTGGGATATTGGCTCCGCAATTGCGGGACAATTGCCTCCCGTCCGAAGTAGTCCGTTTGAAGACGCGGTGGATGCCACGGTCCTCGCGGCGGTCGAGCTGGTGCTAGGGTTCTCTTTTGATCCCTCCACGTACGGCACCGACACCAACCCGGTGGTTACTTCCTAGCGGAGCTCTTGCACAACCATGACGATCCTAACGCCACGGCAGTGGAAGCGGCTACTTTGAGCGAGGATGCAGTGGCCAAGGCACGCAACATGTTTCATCCCCCCACTAAAGTGAGGGGCGGTGGCACCCGCCGCATGGCTACCGTCCGTAATGCCGCCTTCATCGGCTGCTCGAACGACATCCTCCCCATGTTCCTCACTAGGAAATCCGACAACAACACCCGTAGTCTGAGTTTCTTTGACCCACAGCTTGAGTCCGTGCTTTGCCGAGGCAACTTCAACGCAACTTTTTCCGCCCGCTAGTACGATCACTTCCTCAACGATCCTCGTGGGTCGTCCAAGGGGGTGCGTGGGGGCGCCTCAGGCGGCAACTGCTAGTCACTTCAGCGATGCGGACGCGTGATGGAGCGGGAGGCGGAGACTTCGTCGGGCTCGCAAAAGGAGCTTACGGCATACATGGACTAAGCTAACAACTCTCGGCTTCAAAATGAGGTGTAAACTCTCCCTCTCACATGTAGGAAACGGATCTTGTTCGGCCAGCTCGACATGGCGTCGGGCTTGTGGACGGTGGCCATCCCTACTGCGCGGACGGTCTAGATTCCGCACGAGATGCGGGAGATCGCTGACATGTACCTTTTTCTGCCGAGCCCATGCATGGTCCCGGTGGTTGGGAGCCAAATCATTATGCCCTCGACATAGCACATCATGTCACCGTCGACCTCTATGGCGATGCGCTCATGAATCTCCCGGCACCTACCTGGAGACGCTCGTTGGCGCGTACACTGCGATGCTCTCGCTGACGCCTTTCCCGATCGATATGTTCATTATTTGGGCATTGCTGTTCGCCGGGAGGTGGATGACTTGTTCCATCAGGCAGAGCCTCTTGGTAACACCATACCCATAGATGAACTCCAGGACACCGCGCCGGACGCAGAGCTCTCCTTCCCGGCCTTCAATTTCGTGACCGGGAGCTATGATTCCCGGAGGTTGAAGCCCATGCTGCTTGAGTTCAACACTATGCGATACGGTGTCAAGTACACCGCAGTGCCCCGGGCCACGGCTGTGGATCCGTTTGAGCACTCCATGTTGAGCGACATTGTTAGGCTCCAGCTTAAGCCTGTTCTTTAGGCCCTTTAGGATGCAGCGGAAGGATTTAGAAAGTATGGCCAATCTCTTCTGGTTACAGGGGTTCCTGGGTTATAGTTCTGTCTCTGAATTCTACCTAGTAGACTTGTCCGAGGCGGTATTTATACCCGCCGAGGTCATAGTCATACCTGTGCTGTGTTAGCCGGGTGTCATGGGATACCCGTGCTGTGTTAGCCACGTAAGGCTTGAGTCAGAGAACTCTAGAGAATTCCAGAACAGTCTTCGGCCTTATACTACTAGTATGTACCAGGGTTGGGCATAAGTGACCCCTGGGTCGCTTATGTCATAACATAAGTACTTATGACATAAGTACATAATTATGTTATGATCCGGCATAAGCGGAATTATGCCTTATGTTATGACATAATTTTTGAATAATTATGCTCATAACATAATTATGCCATAATTTATGGCATAAGAAGTGAGGAAGTGGCCGAAATACACCGCCACCGCGACCTTTGTATGTCAGCTCGTACTTGGGGAACAGCTTGGAACCGTTGCGATAGGGCCAGCTCAGCCATCGGCTCAGCCCACGTCTTGGCGTTCAGCTCCTCCACAGTCGCACAGAAGGGCCCCTCTCTCGGAAACTTCGGGTGCAGCTGGTTGGTTTTCGAGCCGATGAAACACAAAATACAGCATATTGCCTCTCCAGCGGACGAGCCATCCTCAATCTCGCAGTCGTCAGCCTCCCGGGAAGAGTTGTCGACGAATAAGCCCCAATAAGGCGACTTCCTGCGGGTCGCGTGCGATCCCCACGTAGCCTTAAGATTCTTCTTCACTAGCTCAATCCGTGCGCGCGCGCGGCGAATGCCCTCAGCAGTTCGTGTGTCCGAAGCGCCGCGTTCAGCCTTATCGGAAGCCGGGAAGTTCGAATAATCGTCGGCTGTTGGGGCGGTGGTGGTGGCAGCAGCCGCAACGGGTGGTGCGGCGGCGGGTGTCTGCTCACTAGCGGCGGGTGAGGAGCCGCCATCGCCCGTACCGGAGCAAATCTCACTGCGAACCGCAGTATGGTGCGACAGTACGGACCTCCAAGCGCATGTAGACATGGCGGAGCCCGTCAACGTTGCCTCGTCCTTGCCCGTTTGGGGTGTTGGTGTGGTCATGGCGGGCGCCTGTGCGCCTGCTGGCAAGGCGCTGGATAGCGATCCGGCGGGAAGATTGCCTCTGCGACGGTCGTCTGTGTCCCGGCATCACGAGTATATTACTTATAATTTCGTACTATCGCCTCGTACAGAAACACCTCGTACATAGGTACTGTATCTACGAGCAGTACGCAGTCTGCGCGGGGGAGCCAACTGCGGGTTTTATCGGCACTTATGCCGGGCACTTATGCCTGGGACTTATGCCGATTTTCGATGGGACTTCCTCATAAGCATAACCGCTTATGTTATGTCATAACATAAGTTTCCCGGAATAACTTATGCCTTATGCCCAACCCTGGTATGTACACCCGCAATACTAATATATACAGCGACTCCGCGGATGCGTAGTCGTACTACCTTTGCGGGGAGTTATACCTGCTAGTATAGCAGAACATTATGGCTAAAGGGAAATGGAGTATAACACTCTCTCCCCATTAATAAGCACAAGCGTCCTCGCTGTGCAGGTGTCACAGAACTACAGGAAACTACAGTCTTGGTATTGATTTTTTTTTGAAGTTCAGGCGGAAGGTACTCGGCTTGGGTAGCGATTCCGGAATCGAATGAAGTCTGGGCTCTCAGTAAACTGTCGGTATGGTTTAGACAGTAAGAACGACCGGAAAATGTCCAAGTGCTTGACTCCGCGTAGGGGCTCCCAGGTGTCTTCGCTTGGTACGTTGTACGGGAACGCCCATCGCACTCGAAACAGTAGTCCAGTGCCATTGTTGTTGAAGGCAACATCGAGTATGTCCTGAACATGGAATCGGTTTGCGTCATGGACAATCGGTACTCGTTCAGACTTCGCCGGTTGGTCAGGGTCGTTATACCACTTTTCCAGCATACTCGCGTGTACCACGTCGTGGACTCGTACGCCCGCAGGTAGTTGCAATCGGAAAGCAACTGGCGAGATCTGCTCTGTAATGACGAAGGGGCCCACGCAGCGATCGCGTAGCTTAGCACAGGGTTGCTGAATAAACTTCAGATGAGACGCCTTCAGCTTAACTCTGTCGCCGGTCTTGAATGGTACGGGTAGTCATTTACGATTAGCTGCAGTCTGCATACGAGTTTGAGCCTCCAGTACGCAATCATGCGCGAAGCGATGAAGCTCCTGTACATACTTGACGTGTTCCGGAAGAGCTCGAGTTGGCTCGGTTGCGAGTTGAGTGGTAGCAGGTGTAGTCGGCTCGAATCCCAAAGTCGCCTTGAAAGGGGACATAGTAGTCGAAGTCGACTGAGCAGCGTTGATCGCAAACTCCACGTTGGTGAGGTGGTTGACCCAATCATCGTGCAGGAGGTGCACGTAGCAGCGTAGCACTTGCTCCCAAGTTTGGTTAGTCCGTTCCGTCTGGCCATCGGTTGCTGGATGAAAAGCTGTAGAGATGTTCAGCTTAGTACCCATGGTCTTGAACATATCTTGCCAGAATTCCGACATAAATCTTGGGTCTCGGTCAGAGATGAGTTTAGCCGGTAGGCCGAAATGACGAAAAACTGAGCGATGCATAATCTCCGCCATGCCTTCAGCAGTAACTGTCTTCGTAGTTGGCTCAACAATTACTCGCTTTGACATTAGACATACGAAAATCACTACTGAGTCATACCCCTGGCACTCCGGAAGATCTGTGATTAAATCCAGGGATATTACCTCAAATGGTCGTGACGGTACGTCATGGGGCTGAAGTAAGCCGTATGGCTTATGCCGGGCCGCCTTAGTACGTTGACAGGTAGGGCAGCGTCGCACGTAGTTAGTGACAGTCGGTTTCATACGGGGCCACCAGTACAGTTCCATACTACGCGCCAGTAGTCGTCGTCCTCCTGGGTGTCCAGCAGTAGGCGCGTCATGTAGTTCGTACAGTGCTCGTTGTCGCAGGTTCGCCACATTTGGTACGTAAAGTCGTGAGCCGTAGGCGTACAGTAGACCATTACTGTGACGTACTAGCCAGGATGGTAAAGCTTTCCGCGATTTCAGGTACTCGTCGGAGTCATATGCGGTCTTGATTTCGTCGTAAAACTTGTTGTCCGCCTGTAGTCGCGACTCCATAGCAAATAAAACTGAATTTATTTCGCAGTCAGCCTCGTCTTCTGACCAGTTGTTCAGAAGATCTAGCTTCTGTAGCGCATCCTTCAAGTCGGGTCGCAGAGAGAGGGCGTCCGCATGATTGGCAGCTCCTCGCTTGTAGACGATGTCCATATGTCGTTGGTAAGGCGCAAACACTTGCAGCCATCGTACTTGCCACGTCGACAAATCGCGTTGGCGAAAGAAGTGCCGTAGTGTGTCATGGTCGGTGATGACCGTAAAGCCCGCCGCTCCATCAAGGTAGCATCGGAACTTGATGAGTGCATCACGAACCGCTAACAACTCTTGCTCATGTACCGGGTAGTGAACTTCGTGTTTGTTCATCTTGCGTGCATGGTACGCGACAGGTCGAAGTCCTGAGCCTTGATCTTGCAGCAGCACAGCTCCCACTGCAAATCCAGAAGCATCTGTATACAATGTTTAACGGGCGTCCGCAGATGTGTCCGGTATACTCAGTACAGGTGCTCGTACCATTGCGTCCTTTAATGCACGAAACGCTGCATCAGCACGAGGCGTCCACACAAACTCCGGTTGATTCTTCGTCAGGTCATGTAGTGGCGCCGCAATAGCCGCGAAGTTATGGATGAACTTGCGGTAATAGCCAGCAAGGCCGAGAAAACCTCGTACGTCCTTTACTGTCTTCGGCACGGGCCACTGTTGAACTGCTTCTACCTTCCGGGGGTCCATCTTGATCTGTCCTGCTTCGACGATATGGCCCAAAAATTCCACGCTAGTACGGCCGAACGAACACTTCGACAGCTTGATATGCAAGTGGCGTCGTTGCAACTCCCGTAGCACCAATCTGATGTGCTCGAGATGCTCTTCATCTGTCTTGCTGTAGATCAGCACGTCGTCCAGGTACACCACGCAGAATTTGCCGAGATATGGGCTCAAAACACGGTTCATCATGGTCTGGAATCCAACTGGGGCGTTTGTCAAGCCGAAAGGTAACACACAGTACTCGTAGAGTCCATAGTGTGTCCGGAACGCTGTTTTGTGGATGTCTTCCGGTTTAATTCGTACTTGATGGTAGCCTTTATACAGGTCCAGAGTACTGAAAATAGTCGCACCATGCAATGAGTCCAATAATTCGTCGATACGAGGAAGCGGGGTCCGGTCTATCTTCGTAAGGTCATTCAATTTACGGTAGTCCACACACATACGCAGAGTGCCGTCTTTCTTACGCACAAATAAAATTGGGGCGCCGTAGTTTGACTTGGACGGACGAATCCACCCTTTTGCCAACAATTCCTCCAGTTGTGACCGTACCTCCTGCAACTCCGCTGGTGACATACGGTACGTTCGTTCCTTGGGGGGTTCATCATTCTCCAGGTTGATCTCAAAGTCGAACTCGCGCTCCGGTGGCAGGTCAGTAGGCTCCGCGATGATGTCTGCAAACTCCATAAGGGACTCCTTGAGCTCCTCGGTCCACTCGGTCGACTGGTCCGTGCGCAGCTCAGCTACCGCATCGAACACCTCGCGTACCGCAACAGCAAACAGTTCCTCGCCGCGACTCTTCCTCAGCTCCTTCGCCATCTTAGCCGCGTCCAGATGGTAAACCGTCGTAGGTACTGTATACTGTTCCGCTGTAGCAATGTGTTGTCCAGTCTTCCGGTGTTTGATAATTTTAGCAGTCCAGTCAATGAGGATTAACTGTTTCCAGCCAAGGTTGTCCGAGAATAATGTCGAATTTCTCCAGGTCTGTAACTATAGCGTCCAATTTGTAGTCGAAAGCTCCTACGGTAAGTACTTCGCTCCTCACCCGTTTGGTACTGGTACTCAAACTGCCGTTCGCCAGTTTTATACGGTGTTTTCCTCCGGATACTGTAGGGCACTGATGCAATTGTACCCATTCAGTACTCGCAAAATTTTCGGTTGCACCAGAGTCCCCCAGTATTTTACAGTGTCGTCCTCGCAATTCGCCAGTAATAGTCAGTAGAGAGGCTGCAAGGGTTTCACTGTGCCAGTCCTGTCCCGGGGGCGAAAAAAAAATAGTCAGTAAAAGTTCGCCCCGGGACATCGGCCGAAGCCGCCCCAGCACTTGACCTCGTGCGCCAACTGCAGTCGTAGGTCTGGCATAGCCCATAGACCATTGCCTCATTCGAACCCCGAAGGGCTAATGCATCAACCGAGTAAACCCGGGACACGCCGGGCCGATATTGCCGAAATACATCGGCCAGGAATCGAACCCGGTACCTCTCGCACACGAGACGTCAGAGAGTAATAGTCAGTAGTCGGGTACCACTCGGTGAAGATACGTTGCACAAACGCGATGTGGAGTCTTCGCCAGGTAGTCGGACGTTACGGTTGACATATTCATCAATTTGTTCGCCAAAGCTTTCGTACCGTAGTGGGTAGCGTACTGTCTCCGTCTCCAGATAACCCGTACTTCGTGCCTCCAATAATTTCTTCCAGGTTGTCCATAGTGCACGGTTCAAAGGGGTCTTCGTAGGTACAATATTACGACGAGCGCGATACAGGTATACAGGACACCGGTTGTCTCCCGTCCGCTGAGTGCCGAGGTACCGTAGATTGCTCTCCTGTACCCGGTACCCAGTTTGCTCGAGTAATCGTCGTACTGCTGTTGTCTCCGGCGTCGCGTCCGTGTCGCCGCGCTTGCCTTCTGGAAACCAAATCAGTCCGCTGTCTTCTACAGTCAGAAGCACTCGTCTTCCATCGGTTACTAGAACCTTCGAGTGCGTCCACTCAGGCTTCGGTGGGGTTCTCAGGTGCTGCGGTAGAAACCGTACGCAGGCGCCATCGTCAGCGTAGATCTGTGTCGCCCATCGAGTGGGGCCAACATCTTGTCTCGCACCTTCTATGCCATCGTTCGTTGGACACGTAAACACAGAAGTCTCCGCTGGCAACTCATCCACCAGACGAAAATTTCTAAGTAGTCGAAACCACGGCTTACGCGACCATTTTGGGACCACAATAATTGCTCGTAGATGCGGATGCAATAACTTCTGTCGAAGGTAGTGGCCCAAAAATTCTTCAATTCGGTCATACGGGGCATTTAGCCAAATACGCCGATATTCTCCGAGATCCTGTTCCTGAAATGGGCGCGTCGGACAGCAAAAACTACCAGAAACTTGAGAATTCATGCCGTCATTATCGCAAGCTCCGTCCAGGTCGCAGGGTCCGTATTTCTTCGTGTACTCGTGAAATAATTCGCGATGTACCATCCAGTCGCTGAAATCCTTGTGGAGGAAATCAGGCCTCAGTGTCGTTCGAGGATACGAGGGCTGTACTTCTGCAGTCTCGCGAGCCGTTTTAGGGGACAGTCCTTCACCCTGTCGCGCGCCGCGCGCGGCCGACTCACGTCTTAGTTTCCCGGCCGGGTCTTTCTGGGTCGATAATCAGAAATCTTCTTCTTCTTGCTCGGGCACGCGGACGCAACATGACCTTTCGCCCTGCAGAAAAAGCAGCGTCCCTCCTTCTTAAATCTCTCAAACTCCTCCTCGGTCAATCGCCGCGCCATCAACAGGTCGTCTTCTTGTTCTGTAGCCTCACCCTCAGCACTGCTGTAGTACTGCTCGTCGTCGTCGCCATCGTCGTCCATGATGTTTAGGCGCTCGCGACGGATCTCGCGGTGCACATCTGTCTCCCGCTCCGCAGCTTCAACAGCCAGAGCTGCCTGTACAGCTTCTGCCAGGGTCTTAGGGTTTTTCAGGGCAACTTCCTTTCGAATATGGGGTTTCAGTCCGCGCTGGAAGTCATGTACATTATCTTCCTCGTGGCGATGGGGTAACTCCAGTAGTTGCTCGCGGAAATAATTCGCGTACTTATGTACTGTAGTCCGCTGTGTCGCGCGATCCATATTGATACGAGCTTGCTTCGCCGGTGTACGTCCACAGAATTCGGTGATTAGTGCCGCCTCCATGTGCGTAATACCGGTAAAACCGCCGCCAATTTCGTCGTGCGTACTCGCCACTTGCGCGTACCACCACTTGGATACGGGTCCGTGAAAATAGCCAGATGCCTAGTACACGCTACGAGGTTCCTCCGGGTTTACATTGTGATATTTCAGATAACCCCGTGCATGACGAAACCAGTTCCGTAGCTCGTCGATATTCGTAGTCGATAGCTTCTCGATCTTCGCTGGTTTCACATCGCTCGGCATGAGCCCAGGCATGTCGCTGGTCCGGGCAGAACGAAGTTGGTCTCGCATCTGCTGCTCTACAACTCGGCTCCGGTTCACTCGGTCGTCGAAATGACTAAAGCCTTGTCGCACGTACTCGTCCAAGCGGCGAATCTCCGCCGTTGCCGCCGTTGTAGCTTGCGCTACATCTTGCATCTTCGCTTGCTCCGTCGACATAGTCTCGACTCGGTCGGCTAGTCGTTGAAGCATGCTCATCATGCATGGTTGCGAGGGTCGGTTGCGTGCCCTCTTGACCTCCTTCAAGCGGAATCGGCTGTGCTTCGCCGGCAGTGGCCGCTACCGGAAAGCTTCCGCTGTCCTTAGGTGGTGTCTCTCCTGGTGTACCCATCTTCACGTCGCTTACCGCTGTCTAAGCTCCGAAACCAAGTGTTAGGCTCTAGCTTAAGCCTGTTCTTTAGGCCCTTTAGGATGCAGCGGAAGGATTTAGAAAGTATGGCCAATCTCTTCTGGTTACAGGGGTTCCTGGGTTATAGTTCTGTCTCTGAATTCTACCTAGTAGACTTGTCCGAGGCGGTATTTATACCCGCCGAGGTCATAGTCATACCTGTGCTGTGTTAGCCGGGTGTCATGGGATACCCGTGCTGTGTTAGCCACGTAAGGCTTGAGTCAGAGAACTCTAGAGAATTCCAGAACAGTCTTCGGCCTTATACTACTAGTATGTACACCCGCAATACTAATATATACAGCGACTCCGCGGATGCGTAGTCGTACTACCTTTGCGGGGAGTTATACCTGCTAGTATAGCAGAACATTATGGCTAAAGGGAAATGGATGAGTATAACAGACATGCAATGGGGGCTGGCAAGACGGGATGCGGCGTGGCACAACACGAAGCCGGGACACAAAAAGGGCCCACTTTGAGACATCATGGACATGTCGGAATACACGGACACGGTCTGCGGCATTGTGAGTGAGGTGAGCAAATAGGGGGTGCGCGGAACGGGGCGGGCTGTCGCATGCTTGGCCGCGGATCGGGGTGCCCGCCTCTCATTGCAAGGCAATCATGGTTCCCTTGGCTTTTCCTTGGTTCTTGGCTCCCTGGCCTCCTGCTTGACCCTTGGTTTCATGCTTATATCTCTTTTGCAGGCAGCCTTTCACAATTGCTTTTAGTTTTGATTTTCGTGCGCATATGTAAAAGCATTGATGTAAAAAGAAGGTATATATAGGGATACCTTGTGGCTCGTGCGGGTCATTGTTGGCCGCTTATGCTGAACTGCTTGTCTTCATCACATGGTTCCTCGGTCCTAGGTTGATCTCCTGTGCATGTACAGTAGTTCCCAGTTCCCGGCGGTTCGCAATTCCTAGTTCTTAGACCTAGCCGTCGATTTGTCATTTGCGCAACCCACGACGACCATGGTTGTCCAACGCGACCTCAGCCGTGCGATTCGCTTGCGTGACCTCGTGGCCCTCGCTCTTGGCTTCCAACGTATGGGTGCCGCGGCCTCGCGCCTTGATACCCTGCGCTTGTACAACGCGTGCGGGCCGGGCTCCCTGTCGCTTTTCCAGTCGAATCACGAGTCAACCCGCAAGATTCCCATGCTGCTTATTCGGCCGCCGCTGCGCAGGTGCTGGGCCT